>JAODAC010024817.1:0-17106 GCA_027575185.1 Mimaenictus wilsoni
AAATTTCAATTAATTAGTTTTTTAGTAAATTCATTAATTGTGCTAAATGATTATATGTTCTTCTTTGATATGTCAATACTGGCTAGTCTGGAGTCGTTCCAACAAGACTATATGATGATAGTAGTTGTGTGATTGAGGAAGGGAAAATCATTACTAAGTACTTTCTCTTTACCCAGCGTCGTTGGTGCAAGATATCCTTTTTTTAAATATATTCTTGACTTTTATATTAATTCTTGAAATTACTTAATAGAAATAATCCACGAATTCCTAAAATTTGCTTTAGAGTCTGTAACAAATTTGGTTACAATCTACTTCAGGGAACTACTTCTCTCTGATAATATCAATTTTCTTTTCTTTTTTTGCAATAATTTGTTGAATTTTACAATAATATTTGGAAAAATGAATGAAAATAATGCTCAAACGACCAATTCCTGATAGGATATATTTCATTTTGTTTCAATATATTCCTGTGAAAACCCCATTTCTGATGATATTACATTTAGGCTAGCATCATCGGTGCATGATATCTATTTAGGCCAGCTTCAATGGTTTCAAGATATCATTTTTAGAATATATTAATGGAAGTGATCCTCAAATTCCTAAATTTAACTTTAAAGTCTATAATAAATTTGGTACCAATCACTTCTGTGACTACTTCTTTCTGGTGATATCAATTTTCACTTTGCCTCACGATTCACGATATCTGTTTTACAATAATTTTTATTAATTCTTGAAACAAATCACAGAAAAAGGACCAATTTCTGAAAGTATGTAATATATTTAATATAAATCTACTCCTGAGAACACCTTCTTTCTGATGATATTATCTTTAGCCCAGCCTCATTGGTGCAAGATTAAATTTTATATTAATTATTGGAAACAAAAGACAATGAAAATAATCCTCAGAAGGCCAATTTTTTGTTGATATATTTTTTACAATATATTATTGATTTTTAATTAAATCTTGGAATTAATTAAAGGAAATGATCCTCAAATCGCTAATTTTAGTGGCGGTAATAAATTTCGTACCAATCTACTTCTGTGAGCTACTTCTGATGATATCATTTTTCGCCTGACTCATCGATACACGATATGTTCTTGCAGTAATTTCATTGAATTTTATATTAATTCTTGGAATTAATTAATAAAAATGATCTTCAAATAGCTAATTTTAGAGTATGTAGCAATTCTCGAGAGTAGTATTAGAGAGTATAAGAACCTCATCGGTTCTTGATATCTTGTTTTACCATATGTTTTTGAATTTTAGAGTACTTCTTGAAAATAATCAATAAAAATGATTCTGGCATTTTAGGATTCCCTGAGAGTAATACATTTGATTTAAATTTATTCTTGAGGACATCCACCATCTTTACCCTAATCTTATTGGTGCAATTTTTGGAATTAATTTGGAAATGATCCTCAAATTTCTAAATATACAATTTGATGATTTAGTGCGAACATACATTCACACAACTACTATCATACAGTTTTATTTGAACGACCCCATACTAGCTAGCATTGACATATCAAAGAAGAACATGTGATCATTTAGTATTAGAAATTGAAATTTAACGTGGAACGAGAACGTGTTACCAACTGCTGCGCCACGAAGACCCTGGGAACCCAACCGGTCGAATTTACTCTTTTTGGTCTGAAGTCTGTAATAAATTTCGTACCAATCTAATTCTGCGGACTACTTCTTAATGATGATTTCATTTTTCGCCTTGTTTCATCGGTAAATGATATTTTATACAATAATTTGTTGAATTTTATATTAATTCTTGGCAAGAATCAATGAAAATGATCCTTAAAGGGCCAATTCCTGAAAGTATGTAATAAGTTTGGTATAAATCAACTCCAGGGAGCACCCTCTTTCTCATATCATTTTTAGGCTAGCCTTATCGATGCATGATATCTTTTTTGTTATATGTTGTAGATTAATTCTTGGAAATAATCAATAAAAATGATCCTAAGGGGCCAATCTCCTCAATGTATGTAATAAATTTGATATAAATCTACTCCTCTGAACATCTTCTTTCTGATGTTATCATCTTTAGCCCATCTATATTGGTGCCAGGTATCTATTTTGCAATATTATGGACTTTGCGATGATAACGGTGGCAATCCTAATAATATCTCGTTGACCCTTTCAGCAGTTAGTCGTTTGTCCTCCACTAAGTGGGCTAAAATTACACCAATGACAAATTATAGAATAGCACAGCAAGTCATCCAAAATGCAGGTGAACTGATCAACAAATTAGGTCGTTGGAAGCGACGTTAAATTAGTAAAAACAACGCTACGTCATTGGGATCAATCACCGATAGTTTAAACTAAGCTAAATGAAGCTATCGGAAAAGTATAAGTGATTACGAGGATAATCAGCAGGGATATATAGCTAGTTAGCCGGATTCGGAACACCATGTACTTATTGATGTAAATTATTTGCGAGCGTTTACCGATTTTACGTGGAATTTAATATGTAATACGGTGGTAAAATTCGAAGGATTAGCTTGATGTAGCTGGGTTTGTCTAGCTACGCAGTTGGTTCCCTGACATGACATGATATGCATTCAATATGCATGTGCATGCATATGCCTCCGATGCCCGCCAATCAAGCGTTGGATGCGTTTCCAACGAAAGCCGCGCCGACAGCGTAAATCTGATTGCGCCATAGGTGCTTTTGTTTTTCATTGAATGGCTTTGCAGGAAGCGGAGACAAAGCTTTGTTTCCGACAACGCCCCCCCCCTTGGGTGAAATATAAATGAAGTTTTCTCTTCAGAATGTTTTAAATCTCGTTTATTCAGGGAGAGATTTAATTTTGAAAGTGCTTTTACTTCTCTTGAATACATATTTAAGCGTTATTGTCTAAAGGGTGAAAAAAGTGCTAACCTTTAACTTTTTTAGCATTGTCAGCTTTTGAGCCCATGTCTATACTTTTTGGATCCAGTATCACGAGATATAAGTAGCCTAAGATACGAGAAATTCAGGATATGAGGAATATCGGAGCGATAAATTTGTATTTGATTTACGAGCACAGGTTTACACGAAACTCGATTTTAGATTTGAACTGTTCTACGTATAAAATGTGTGTCATTTATATGATATTTATTTAACAGTATAAAACAGCAATATAAAACAATATAAACCGACAACGTCAAATACAAAAATGTAGTTTTAACAATATTCAAATTTGAATAATTTTTCACCTTTATTTTGTATGTTCTGATCGGCCGTGTCCCAAGTGTTCTGGTGTTTCACGAAGGGACTTATAGTATAAATAACAACATTTCTGGTATTGTATTTTTATTACTCTTGTGAATCATTGTAAACTTGTGAAAAAAAAAAACAAAAAAAAAACGCGAGGGCAGGTTTTAAGCGACGACGGGTCACTTGATATGACGTCTGGTTGTGGCCACATTTTTTTGATCTACCTACCAGCCAGACCAGGGGTGAGCAAATATTTTGATAGTCAGGCTACATTGTAGATGAATATTTGACTTCGGACCACATTGCAGATGAAAATTCGTTCTCGGGCCAAGCAATTTGTGCTTTTAATAATATTATATACAATACTTCACTGGCCAGACAAAATTCTAACGGGCCGCCATTTGCCCAGCCCTGAGCTAGACCGATCACGCGATGAGTGCAAGGGTGCGAAAACACCCAGGTAGACTGAGAGAGGATGATGCAGATAGATTAGGTTTAAGTTATTTGAACATTTCCAGATCAATCAGTGACAAATTCGCCTATCTGCGAGATTCCCAAGAATCTCTAAACCTCTAAACCCGTGACTTCCAACCTGAGGGGTGCCCTGCGCGAGATTGTTGCAAGGGGGGCATGCTAAATATCTATTTTGAATAGAAACCAAAAAAGTCGAATAGGTGTCAAAAAATGAATCAAAAACAAAGTATCGATCTCGCTTAATGATTGAAAAGGAACTGAGAACCACGATTTCTTCAATGATACCACGGTTTGAGAAAATTGGTGCTGAAAAACTAGCTCATCCGTCGCATTAAATTTTTTAAATGGGGGCGCACCAATTTTTTTTGAAGCCCCCCCCCCAGTAAAAAAAGGTTGGATACCACTGCTCTAAACCTTACAACCCTGTTACCTAATCGCACAGACACTGAGACACCTACCAAGATCATCCCAAGAAGGATCACCCAACCCATCTTTCCTCAATCTTTTGAAGTAAAACTTGGAGGAAAACGCATGTTTCACTTGAGACGTAAACTGATGAATGCTAGCCGGATTCAGACGGTATCGCGAACCAATATCGGCGGACTTTCTTGATAGCGCGGTGAACGCACCAGATCCAATCATTGGGGTTGGGAACGCACTGGATTCATATTGAACATAAATATGAAGATTAAAGACCGACAACTACGTGTTGTCTGTGTTGTAGCATAAGGAAAGGTGAAGAAGAGATGAAACTCATACGGCGTTTAAATAGCAACAAGTTTTATTAAAGGAAACTTAAACCTTGTAACCTGTGACTATCGTCCACAAATATTCCTCTTCGCGGTACCATAACTAGGGAGTTGTAAGGGTGCAATATTCTTTCATCTAGAAGGTGAGGCTGCATACGACATCACTATGCGTGCAACTACGTAAGGGTGTCGCAACATGAAATAGCTTATTTCTAAACAACTATAATATATAATAGACACCAAAAAATTTGGTCCTAAATTGCCACGGCGTTCATCACAGGCGGCGCGGCGTATACCTCAGAAACTAACGGTCTGATTCTAAGTTTTCTTTTTTATCAGTGCGCATCACGGCACAATGCACGACGTTGAACATTAGAAATTAGTGCGACTACATTTCACAGATCTCGAGGTGCGACATTTAATCCTCTACCGTTGCAATATGTTCCTCTATGACGAGTTACGAGCATTGAAGGACTGTTCACGGTTCCCGTAACCTAACCTAACCACTCCCGCAGGAGTGGCAATTTATCAGAAATCAAACGATCGTTCAAATAAAGTAACTTCTAATCTTCATTTAAAAACATTTGTATCTTATTTCTTGTACCTTAAGCTCATTGTGTCACGATGAGTGTATCTCAATTGCCCATCATGGTATTAAATGAAAATTGTCATTAACTTCATAAAGACTCTCTGCGCATTTAGAGTGGGATGTAAGTAAAAGAAGCAATGTTCAAAATTAAATTTGTGTCGAAAATGCATTAAACTTTAAGTGAACGGTATGTATTTCTTTCCTCCATTATTTTCCGATAACAATCGACTTACTTGTTGATTCTACGACGAACATAGGGTTTCTTTTTTTGTTAGGATCAAATTCTTCATAGTAGAGGAATTTATTTAATAAAAAAAGAATTAAATAAACACAACAAACCCAAATAATATGCCTTACTTATTGTTTGCGTTTAGTGACCTTTCGTTTCAATGATTGGTGTTGCCGACTAATGAAGAGACAGACAAAATTGGCACGCTTGCAAAGGAAAAAAAGCGTGAAAATGAAAATCGGTACCTCAAAAACTATAGTTCTAGGGAGAGCCTCAAATCGCTATGTAACGAGGTTTACCTATAGAACTCCGTTAACCTTGTTAATAAATGTAAATTTCGAAAGTTCGAAATTTGAATTATACCTTTGTAAAATTGTTTAATTAATGCTCCTTGTATCTTGGTATGGCGCGCGGCGCTTCATCTGCTCTTGGGGCGCGCTCAGTAACATTCTATGGGCGAGAAAAAATAATGCGCCACTAAAAGAATGGGGAACGCGCTACAATTTCCCTCGCGTTTTGTCCATTAGAGGCAATTGTCTCGCGTACTTATGCTTTTACTCTTTTTTTTTGTGTTTGTGTTACTGTTCTAATAAAGACGTTGTGTTTTTTTACATCGTGTGTTTTGAACTTTGACATCGGAGATGAATTTGAGTATAACATGTTTCGCAAGAGCTCAAGGAACTTATTGTTAGTAAAACGATCCTGTTGATGCGCAGGACCTGACCTGCGCATCACCGGGAAATAAATGAATGTTTGTAAAAATCGCGATATCCGCGTAACACTTCTCAACAAATATGGATGTTATACATGTAAATGTTAGTTGGTTCAATCACTTATGACCAAAAAACGCATATTGAATTCCGGAGAAAATAATTCTGTAATTAATCGTGATGAAGTCCGTAATCTAACTCACTACATTGAAATAAGAATTGAATATAATCCTTTTCACCCTTTTATTCTATATAAATAAAAATAGTATCCCATAAGGGCGCCCACGACACCGCTTAGTATTGTTAAAGCCCAGAGTTTCCCTCAAAGTGTGGACTTCATCTAGGTCGCGTGAAAAATTGTAAGAACACCAAAACAAATTTTTCGGTTAGTCACTACCAATGATTCCAAGTTTTGTATTTCTACTGTCATCTAGTTGATATAGGGATAAGTACACTAGCAACCTGATATTTATTAAGAAATAAAATGTGTTTTGTAAATTTGTTTGTTTTCTCATAAGACATATTTTACAAATCTCGTACCGGGACGCGGTCAAACAGTTTGGGAAACGTTAGCCTATTAATATAGCTGACGGAAGAGGTTCCACTCCGGGCACCTTGACACTCTACTGATTCTACTCTACAAATACTATTTTTGAGTGGCTTTGGTGTTTACCAGATAGTTTCTATGGAATGCAACGACCGACTTAAAATATGTTTTTTTTTCTTTTCTTAATAGTTATTTCATTAATTCATTGATATTTAGTTTCTATTTTTTCTTGGTCAGTCTCTTACTCCTGCGGCTCCCATTCTCTCCTTCTGTCTTTTCTATTATGTCTCTTTGCTTATAGCCTTTGAAAATTGCTAAGCTGTGACGTGGCCATAGTGAGTTGGTTTGCCAAATTGACTATGAGCAACGACAATTGCTTTTTGTTTGTTGTAAATAAATCTGAGAGCTACAAACTCTCCTCAATCTTATCGATTAAACTACCTTGCCCCATTTTGTTAACCCAACATCTATCATTGGCTCAAAAACCTTGGCAACCTGTACTTCTATTATCATTTTTATAATTTATAATTAACAGTTAGTTGTGGACGGCTTACAGAGCTTTTTATATGTATGCAGATATTCAAGTCATTCTCTTGCAAACTATGTTGTGCGGAGCACTGGTGATTAGCGTAAATTTCGAACGTTGTACTATATGCATTCTGTTCACATAAATGTTCCCAAATATTTATATATGAAGTGCTTCTTAACGAAAAGATGGAAAACCCTAATTTGGATAATATTAAGCCCCAAGGCCAATCAAATTCAACCGAATTAAGTTTAGATGATCAGAAATTCCAGATTATCGTGGTGAATCATGCTTGGGATAATCCAGAATAGCAAGTAGTGCTAAGCTGCAATTTAATTTTACATAAAAAGAAAAACAACGCCATCTATAACATATTTCTTCTACGTTATCGCAAGAAATATGCAGGTGACGTTCATCCAATTAGCCAGTGCTCTGACGATGTTCATCGCAAATGCAAATATGCAAATATATTCGCTATCGCTTAATTAATCTGATCGCATGCGCGTTATTTACATGTTTATATTTTTTCTTTGTGATATTTAGCGATAGTAGCGACGCACGTCGCGCCGTTGACTCCTGACATTTTCGTAGTAAGCGGCACAATGGAAGACTGACCGCGACCTTTATGCTCTACTTTCTTGAACATCAAATTTTATGATTTCACATTATATACTACGCGTAAAGGCATAACACGTTTCCAATCTTTTAAGTTCATACCGTGTTATTTAGATTTTTCTCTAGGGTTATTGGTTTTCGCGCGATATATCTGAAGTGTTTGTTTGGCCTTTTCGGCTTTAATTAATTGGCGTGAGCACAGAATCGACGCGCTTGAGTGGAAATGGCAATTCAAACCCGGTTGGAAAAGCGGAAAATTTATAGCACTCTATTGTGATTACTCATTATTTCTAATTAGGTTCGATGTACCTAGCGCATTCCCTCCACAATCGATATCTATTCCATGTCTGTTCAATTATGTAGACATATGTCCCTATTCCCAATGAATTCGATAAATATTCTCACATGTCTGTTTGCAGAAAAGCATTTAAAAATTTGTCTATTCATTCAAATTGGATTGCTGGTTATATACACTCCAATACTGATTATAAAGTAGAATTCTGATTCATAGAAGTCCTATAATTTTGAAATTTGAAACCAAAAATATAAACGTATTAAACTGGAATTATAGCACTGTGTCAATTCCAATGATAATATTTTCAGAATTAAAACTGAAATAAATTATTAATTATATTTTCATAAATCGAAGATCAATCGATTTGTTAATAAATAATATTCTGACTGTAGTTAAATTTAATTCACCTGAATCAAAATTATATATAATATTAATATATTAATTAAATTATAATTATAAATAGATGTTCTTTAAGAAAAAAGTACATACATATATAACCTTTATTTACATACTGATACAGCTTCATTTCATTCCATTTCAATAATCATAATTATAACAGTCATACAATTAATTAACAACAATAACGACAATAATATTAAAAATATAGGACCAATGCAACATTTCCCCTCGCCCAACTCGCTTTCTTCTCCAACACCACTTTTGCAATAACAGTCGGACCCCTTCCCTTCTTTCCATCCAAACTCCGACAACATTCCTACCCTGTTGCGACAATACGCATTCCTGTTTCAAACTAACACAATCTCTTGTCAGGTGCTCTCATGTGTCCGACATACAAATACACATTTCGTTTATTCCTATCCCATCCAGATCTATCTGTCTCTCTTCTCCGATCCACACCTAACCCTTGCTAGTAATGCTTACTCATTCCCGCTCCTAGTCTTATTCACAAAGTACCATGGCCTCCACCCGATAATCTATATCCTTTCGAACCCTGGGTTGTAGGAACTCCTCATTATCTGGCTTACTTGCTCCTCCACTTCCCACCTCCTCGTACGCTCGTCTTCGCCTAACCATCCACTCACTGGACCACATGAACGCTACTACACCACTCCCACATATTCTTAACCAATCTTTCATTCCCCATTCGCGCCAATCTTTCCTCATACCTCGCCACTCTTGCAACCGTATCCCATTTCACACTCATTCTGCCTGTTTCCTGTAGAACCACGTACGTAGTTGATATTTCCAACCCCATGCTCTTCAGGAACCAGACCTGCTCTCGTTCTACTACCTCCAATTCTCATGGCAATATCCCAGTTCCCACCCCATATCTTCCCCCATTTATCCTTTACTCTCCGCCAAGCAAACCTGGCCCTCGCTTGCGCCCAACTGATATACACCTTCTATAAACCAGTATTCCATTTCAGTCTCACTACTCTACTCCTTCCACCCGGCTTACGAAACTCCATCCATTCGGATTTTTCAACATTCACTACCAGATCCCTCTTATTCATAAAGCGTGCACACCTCCTTAACATAGCCTGCAAGCCCACACCCACTCTTCTATAAGAAAAAATATAGGTATTCAAAATTTAATCAGTCCATGCGGGGGAGGGGGATTGTTAGTATTATACATATTCCCCCACGCACAGCAATGAAGGTAGGAGTGTATGAGGGATTCGTTCCGAATATTTTCTGCGTATTTCATTCTGAAATCGATGTAAACAGTCGACCTTCGAGGAAAAAGAAGAATTAATTTTATACGGTTGTTTATATCCATAAACATGTAATGCTACACGGATAAACGATCGAAGACAGAATATAGAACAGATCAGATGAAAAGTGGCTGGAATAATATAAATACATCTAAGCATATCTTAATGTATGCGCCATGTGTGTAAACATACTTAGGAATATAATGGGTACATTAGCGAAACGACCAATAAACGCCCTAATAAATTTCTCTGGCTGCATCGGACGTTGGTCGTGTGACATCATATGGCATTAGTGATAAGCAATTAGCATGTACCATGTAAATTAAAGAAATAACGTCAGATATTACATGAATTCCACACAATCTACTGCGAGATCTACCACTACAGTCCGCTGCCTTACAACCAGCGTACGAAATCAACTCATCACTTCAACTAGGCACTTCACCAATCTATTTTATCCTAGCGAACCTGTGCCAAGACGCAAGAATTCGCATAATTCGAGAAGAACGGAGAAAATCAGATTTCGAAAAAGTAGAAGAATATTTATCGCCCATACAAAAATATGCGGGCTATGCAAGAGATATAAAAAACCTAAAAGTTCTTGAAAAACATTTATTTTAAATTTTTGTTTCACCCATGGAATTGTAACTACTTAGAATTGACGACCAGTGCCCTGGCATCATAGGATATTTCATGACATAGTAGTTACGGTGAACGGTATTACCGAAAAGTTATTTCATGAGGGTCTGCCTGTTAGCATTAAATTGTATGAATTTAATTTCGTTAGTTTATTCATTTCTGAGAACACAATATCGATCCTTATTTTATATATACTTCAATTAGGTCACATGTGTAATATACCAAACAATGAGCCAGTAAAACAATCTCCCAACCTAATCCGTGTCAATATTGGCTGCAGAGTAATTGGTGACATCATTGTTTTGAGGACAGCCTGGATGGTTTACTGGTTTGCAAAGCCGCCATAAAAATAGAGTTAATTAAGTAAATTGCTTTGAATTTAACGCTTCGGTACACGGAGCAAGGCTCGAGTTACGCCGGTCGAATCCTTGGAGGGCGTATGTTTTCGTTGTGTTTGCTGGTAACGTTCGAAGTGCTGTGTGCCGAACGTGCTGAAGTTAAACTCATTACACCACAAGCCACGTAAACGATATTAGACACTCTACCTCAGAAAACATCAAATTAAAGTCAAATATTCTGGAATATAATAAAAGAGAAAACACGTAAAAAACAAATAAGGCCAAGTAACATAAAAAAAGATATGAACCAAATGTTTCTTAGCAAAGTTCAGCGAGGCTTTTCGTAAACATATTGTCTTTCACTAGTAACATGGTTTCAATCTCTAGCGGCATGAAAGAAGGAATGGAAGGACAATTCTATTTGAAGGGTTCGTGACGTGCCTTTATGCTGTTGCGAAACGCTCGATGCGATTGCGCTGCGAAGCGCGAATAATGGAATCCAAGGCGTTATAGGTTCGCAACCGGATGGCTATGTTGGAGGAGAACTTCCGAATACGCTGGCAGTACAAAGGTCAGGAGTTAACTCTTCGAGTGCGTACTTTCCACGTTCTATCGCGACAATCTTTGTTGGAGTTTACCAACGAATAATGAGGCGATGGAAGAGAGATGAAAACGAGGGCAATGCGTTTTGCCTTCGATCACTATGCGTGCCATCTTCAAACGACAAGTCCTTTTTCTCCGGGAAAGATCCTAATACTCCGGGCTCATCATTTTTTATCATTTAAGATCTCTAACGAGAGAGTGAATGAAAGATAATGGTATCCATCAATCATTATATTGTGAATGACTTTAGCAGTCAAATGTACTACAAAGGACTCAAAAATGAATTTCCTAGAAACAAAACGAGTTTTAAGGATACTAGTATCCTTAAGGCTTTTTTAATACCATGCTGAGAATATTATATTATTATGGATGATCCAGCTAGTGAAGAAATAAGCAGAAAATTGCAGAAACGCACGCAGCGAAACGAAATAAATATGAAAATTATACAAAACGTATTCCCAAGATTCGTGCAACTTGCAAAAGGCAGACAATAAGGCAAGCTACAAATCACCGCCATTAGCATTTTGCTTGGCAAACAGTTTGTATCGCTTTTGTTCCATTTTCTTTCATTCCGTAAGGAATGAGGAATGTAAGGAATAATTTCGCAATTTGATTTTACATTTCTAAAGAGCTTCAGTTACACTGGAATTAGTTTTGGATGAAATAATGAGCAGTAGCAACAGAGTTATTGTTAGTGATACTGATATGAATTTCAGTTTTTGGTATATAAAATATTTGAAATATTATGGAATGAATGGTTTAAGAAAATTGTGGGGTGTGGTACGCGGGTTCGATGATGCTCACAAATTAACACGTATTCGAAATTACAAAGTTCTTTATTCACACACGAAAGTTATGAAGCTCAAAATGGAGTCACAGTACACGTTACACAAGTTCAGTCACTATTACATGCGAGAAATATCGGTAGAGAAAAATGGATGTGAACTTACTCAGAGCTGGAGACAGAATGAATCGAAATTCATCCAACCCCTCAAGCCAGCTCTGCGAAATACAGAAAGATAGGGTGGCATAAGGGTGGTGGTGAAATGGCTGAGTAAGTTCCCTCCGATAGCGATAGGCGTGTGTGTGTGTGAGAGAGAGAGAGAGAGAGGGAGTAGAGTAGGGAAGAGTAAGTAAGAGTGAGTGAATAGGAATGAAAGCGAAAGCTGTGACAAAGTTTTGGGTATTCTACGAAGGCTACGCAGGTAGAAACAAGAAGAAGGAAAGTATGGAAAGTGTGAAAATAAGAGACCTAGAAAGAGTACATTTCTATTCCTAAAGATATTTAAAATTATCGAAATTGTTTACACATGGAAAATATTTACACTGCGAATAAATCGCTACAAAATAATCAAGATCCAACATTATTGCTGATTTCCATTGACTTTCATTCTAACCTTTATTGTTTACTATTAGTGATCCATTGGAATTAACCTGGGGAATAAACAGTCAGCAACTTATATTGGAGAATTTTGTTATTGATTTACTCTTTCGAGTAGGATATAAGTTCAATATTAGACTTAAATGATTTAAATAATCTTATAACATCCTATAGTGCAGTTTTTCCCAACCTTTCTTGTGCCATACCCCCTGGGTTTCACGAAATATCGATACTTTTTAGAATCGATACTTTTGAAACTTCGATACTTTTCGATACAATTTAATAAGTGTGTTTAATGTTTAGTTATATTTTAAAGTGTAATGTTTAATTGAATTATGATAGGTATTATGTAATGTCAATAAAGGTTACTTACTTACTTACTTTATAGTATTACTATATAGTATACTTTAAGTATTGTAGAAAAGTATCGATACTTCTTGGCATCGAAAATATACAATGTCGCCATCTGTTAATACATTTTCCAATTCTTCCAGTTTATTATTGAAAAAATGTTTCTGATGTTACTCTAATATATAATAATAAAATTAATAATTCTGATTGTGTAAATAAGGAATCGACGTCAAGTATCGATACTTATTTATCAAATTTTAATAATTAAATTGTTATGCGATCAGATTTCTGTGTGTTTTTGTATGATAAATATATAGTATGGACAATTCTATTCCGTAACCTTCTAACGTATGTATGGAAATGCATTAATGAAATAATTTATAATCATTTTAGAAGAAATGGGACCTTTAATGGAAATGGAATAAATGGAATCGATATTTCAGCAAAAAGTATCGATTGATATCATTGCCAGAATGAAATTAAAATTTGTCCGTTTTGCGGTATGCTATTGCATGATTCGAAGCATTTAATGATTGAATTTCTATATTTTTTTAATGAAATCAAAATAACCAATGCAATAGCGATGGGAATCGCACATAGTACGTTTTCCATCATAATTGCTGGTTCTGATTAACATTGTGGTGGCATGTCAAAAAGTATCGAAAATGATTTATTCGATAGTAATCGATAAGTGTCGAAAATTAAAGAATCGATAAAAGTCGATAAAATATCGATACCATGTGTTGATACTGATACATTACTGATACATTATGGATAATGATACATTTTTTATTTAATTTAATTTTTAATATTAAAATATTGAAATCAAAGGAAGGCTTTATTAAGATATGACTAGTAAATTGTTAACAAAATACAGTTATCAAATTTTCAAAACATATTATGAAAAAGGTAGTCGAAGACTAAATCTCGAAAATATAATGTCGAAAAGGTATTTGAGCACCGAAACTTATCGAGCAGCAACAGATTTAAACGCAAAGATTAAGAACCACGGATATGAATTCCAGTTTTTCTACTTCTGTTTTATCATGTGCATATTATATTGTTGATTTTGATTAATTTATGATATACCCAACCCACGGCTGATCATAACAGTATTGGTACATTTTCAATTCTATCCAACCATGCTATAAAATAGGTTCGTAGCAGTTCATAGCCGTGCAAACCGCTGCTGGCAACTGCGTGCTTAATAGCGTATAAGCGTGCCGATTCGTAGTGCTCGGTGATGCGTCTACCCATATGCAGGAAATCAAGAAAGAGAAGAAAGGAAAACTGTAAAGAATAGAGTGGAATGGAAGAAATGTTATAAAACCGAAATGTAAAAAAAATGTAGAAAAGTATAACTCATGGGCATAAAGAAGTGGATAAGAAGTCTTAAAGCAAAAATATTTACTTTCAACTTATATATTTTTATCAGTACGCCTTATAATTATAAGAAATTATAGGATTCCAGGAAGGAGACTCGGGTTCCCCTTCACCGAATATGGCGTCACCCATATAGCCATTTAAAACATTCCGAGGCAGACAAATATTTCATTCCGTTTCTGCGTTAGGCAGAATCCTGTAATACATGTCTAATTTGATCAGAAAAGTCATATTAACCAACCTTCTTGGGTTTTCCGGTTTAGACAAGATTCCGCATGCGAGGTGTTCCACAAAGAGCAGGCTTCACTGTACTTGTACTAAAAAGCTGAATATTCATCCTTCAATGGCTCATGGAAATCCCATGTGTCCAGTAATATCCCAAAGTTTCTTATTTTATGCCTAAATAAGTGGAATACATTCCTCCATAGCTAGAATAAAAATTAAAGTCCACTCATGCTTCAGAGGAATCAGAAGCACCAAGAAATGCTCGATCTGGATAATACCTAGAAAGCTAGAACAAGAAAGTGAAGGGCAATACATGTTGTTAGAAGAATCAGAACTACATAAATATGCTCGTGCTGGCTTATTTTATTGCTAAAACCCTGCGATAAGTACCCCAATCGCTGGTCCAAGTATTTAGAGACATGCCTAATACTTTAATATGAAACTGAAAGACCCGAAGAAAATATTTAGAACAAATCTAGTGTAGCCAAAAAAGGATATTAAAGAAAGGAAGACGTTGCTATAAAAAGTTTGAAAATCTCTGCAAAAAAGGGATGAAGGAACCACTTAAACCCTGACTGAAGTAGGAACAGTGTGTATACAAGTAAAATCTATGTGAAAACATGAGATATCTCCTTCAGAGTTGGTTTTTGTTGTAGTTAGCGTAGAATATCTTGTTGTTAAAATAAAATATTTTGGAAGGTCACACAGAATCTAGTCTATTGCACCATTTCTGTATCCGACATCCCTATCCAATTCATTTCCCATTGAATATTTCTCAGTGTTTCAACTATTGCTGAAATGTTTTTTTAATACATTAGTAAAATAGTTGACTATTAAAACTTTTACAGGAGGTACAATAGAAGTTTCCAACATAAAACTATTCTTATCATAGAATAAACATTATCGATTTACGTGTATGGTATTTGTTCTATATAGGTATTCACAGGCATAATTAAGCACGTTTTGTTTGCAATTTACCCGACGCGACATGCTCGCCTGCCAATCGCACAAACACATCAACATGCAATGTGTTTGTACGCTAAATAATTAAATTATCATCGAACTGCATAATTAACTAATTGCGCGTTATTTTGAAGATATTATACTACATTCACATGTGATTATAGATCAAACGTAGATTGCAGATCATATATAGACATGGTTTGACTATGGCAGTATTCACATTAATCTAGAATATGATATTTTTGATATTTTATTGACTATGATATTTTTATTATTGTTATCGGGCGTTGTAATAACATACCACTCAATAGCAATAGCAATAAAGTTCGCAGCGTTACAACCTAAAATACAGGCAAGCATCATAAATATGATACTATAATTTTATATTCCATTTTAACAGGAACTTGTAACATTAGCTAGAAATAAAATATTTAATACTTGTATTTTTATTGACCTGCTTAGATTTAGTTGACCAATGTATTTATCATTATATGCTCTGATTTGCATAAACTGCATTACGAACAACTGTGATAAGCGTTCGCTGAAACTTTACCGGAACATAATTCTTCGCACACATATTTTCGCCCAGAGACATTGCACAATGGAGAATTTACGAGCGCGCAATCCAGCAAACACTGTTGGCACCGTTTTGGCAGGTGACCACCCCATATAAATGATGTTTTTGTTTTCGGCTAAGAGCCGCCCATCCTCAATGAGTTATGTGCGATGAAAAAGAAACCAACTTCACGCTGGGGGTGGTGGCGTAATAACGACGTAGAATGTTTGGCCGCCTGCCATCGTCGTCGATATCCCATCCCCAATAACCTCAGCCCGGGGGCAAAAATAAACATGTCGTTAAAATCTCCAACTACTAGAAAACCATCCGCGCCGCAATGAAATGAGATTTATATCGGAGATAATCTAAATTCAGGTTTAAGATATATTTTAAATGTATTTCCGTTTATATACTTTTCATAAATGATCAATCTCGTAAATTAATATATTTAAAATCACTATGTATCTAAAAAATAATGCCAAAAGATTATGTCTGAGAATTTCAAAAAGAAAACAATATCATAAAATGTGTATTCGTGCAATTTTCATATCAGAAGAGTAAATAATGATACACGTGTGGAAATGATGATTTTGGGCACGCTGTTGTTAGAGCTACGTGCTGACACAATGTGCGCCAATAGCCTTTTACACACGAGTATCATTCGCTACTTTTTAGTATAATTTAAAAAAATGTTTGTTCCAAAGTTTTTTTTGTACATAAAAAGAAGGCAATAATGACGTGCGTTAGTACATTTCTAGAATTGCTTGTTCAATGCAGCTCCTAACGGGCTCAGTTCATTTAATTTTCATTGTAATTAGGGTGGAAGGAGCAGACCAGTGAACCTGAAATGGAAAGGAAAGATGCTTGAGAAAGTCGAGGTATTTAAGTACTTCGGCGTTCAGTTTAGGTATACTGGCGAATGGAAGGAGCATATAAGGTGGGCGCAATGGAGAGCCAGGTGTGCATGGTGGAGAGTAAGGGATAAATGGGGGAAGGTGTGGGGTGGGAACTGGGATATTGCTGTGAGAATGTGGGATGCATGCGTGAG
>JAODAC010024828.1:0-17104 GCA_027575185.1 Mimaenictus wilsoni
TATATGCTATAAAGTATTCTCAGGAACTTCCTAACTCCCAATAACTTTAAGTTCGGACTACCATTGGTTCTAAGTCGGGATGGTCTTATACTAGAAAATAAGAAATGTGACTTACCCAACATTTTACTCAAATCTGCATTATGCAGATCTGGGTTTTCATCAGCGAGCTTCTTCCGTTCAACTTTGGCCCACACCATGAAAGCGTTCATAGGCCGCCGTATCCTGGCCTCTTTGGGGACTTTCTGTCCCTGGGCGCTGATTTTATTCCCGTATGTGGGTCGTGTTTGTGCGAACACTGGCACGCTGTCGTTGTACGTCTGACGCATGTAGACATCCGTAGTGGAGAATCTGTATAAACAAGTAATATACAGTAAACAAAAAAGGATCTGATCAAACATAGTTACAAGGGATCCTGAAAACCTTGTTACAGGATCCTTGAACTATGTTTGATCAGCTCCCCTTGAGACGAACGACCAAAGAGCAGTTAAAGTTGAACCTTAACATGTTTATCCGAAATATGTTTACTCCAACTTATTACTGCATACAAGGAATGTACCAGCGGTGGTACACGTCACCCAATATTGCGGGCATATCAGAGCCGTTGGGATGTCGATGGAAGCATATGTCAATCTTCACGAAATTAAATCCTCGGGAATACAAGGTTAGGGGTACCACCTTAAAAGATAAGAAGATTCAAACGTACCGATTTTCATAGTTCCTATAATCCTGATACGCCGACATGTCCCACACACCCGCATCCTTCTGCATCACCTGCGGCAGCACCTGCGCTGCGGGAATTGCCTCCTGATCTGCATACTCATAGCGCGGTGTCATGTGATACTGGCTCTGCGGCAGCATCGGCGAGGGTGAGTTCGACGGCGAGATGCACGTCGAATACGGGTTGGTGGTGGACGGCGACGGCGTCGCATCCTCCAACATGCTGCGGGCGAAAACGGGCAAACGGTTAACGCGAAAAACGATTAGTCACACGCGTATTTGCCGGCGATAAATAAATTTGCGCGTTGAAGGACGCATACTAATGTGCGCGCCGCGTCCGTCAAGGAGTAAGCTACACACACCGACGCCGATTACGTTACACATACACGGCCGGCGAATGCACCATTGAGATGGTTAATTATTGTTTAAGCGCTTTTAATCGGCATGTTGAGTGTTAATTGTAAGTGCCGCGTGCTGGGGAGTTATGCAAACAATTGAGCACTACGTATTGTAACAGCACTGCTGCGCCGATATAAATATATTCAATTAATGAAACGAATCGAATCGAAGAAATGATTTTAATCAACGACTGCTGTTCGGTTGATTTTATTTATAGTTATTGCTCTGCTCGATTGACTCGCGTAATTTAATTAACGCACAAGCTTGAAAATGGAAATCATCAATCAATCTATGGATAGGTTTATTTCGTCTGGGAAAACACAATCTTTGTAATTTATTTTTGAAAAACAATATTAAATGAAATAATTATCAAAAATCGATTTTTTTTTTCAACTTCATTTGAAATTTAAATATAGTTAGGCAATTTATTCATTGTAAAGTATAAATATGATTTTAAATTGTTAATCAATTGATAAGAATTGATTGATCACGTTTTAAATTGAATTTTTAATTTAAATATCATTTTTCATCAATTACAGCAACATTTTTCCTATTATTTCATAGGAATTCTGTGATAATTCGATATTTCGTATTAAATTTTTAAAATTTTCCATTTCTTTTATAAATGTAGATATCTCATGATATATAAGGCTATAATCTTCGGAGTATGAAATTATTGGTTAAGTTAATAGGGTATAAAAACATTAATTTATTATCAACTTTAACGTAGGTAAGAATTATCAATATCATTTGATGTTTGTGCATAAATCAAATAGTATTATCCGAAATAATTCGTGCAATTAAATTCCATTTCGATGCATTAACAATGCACATTTCGACAGCAGCGCCGCAGACAACAATGAAAATATCGCAGTACGACGCATTGGAATGAAATTTCGTCATTTGATCATTGACGAATTGCAATTCTGCGTCAAAATCAAACTCCATGAATTCCACCGTGATGCAGGTATAATTTACGCGCCAATCTCGCATTTTCTCCGTTATTACATCGATCGTAAAAAGCGTTGCATCGAAACTTAACGTTATGAGCGTAATTAAAATTGGAACTTTCCCACCTTCCCATGCGAATGTGTTTTTCCGCTGCATTCGCGACAATTACCACGCAGCGTACAGGTCAATCAATATCAGCAAACAAACAGTAAAAGTGCAAATGTTATGTAAAGCGGCATCGCAAAACGGCAACAACCAAGGATGTTTTTTTCAACCGCAGCGAATCACGTTTTCTTCGCGTGAAATCAGGATGCAAATCGAAATGAAACTCGACCGTGCTGCAGGCCTAAATATGTTTCGAATAATTTAATGCTACATTTGAAAAGTATAGCGTCTTATCAATGCGCCTGCCCACGTGCAACACGAAAATCGACCTGCGCGCGAAGATAACGTAATCTATATTAAAATAGCAGATATTTATCATACGCGTTTCGCTATAAGTATTGTTTATTTTAATTAATCGTAAAGTCGTTAATTAAGTTGGTGCGCGTAGGTTGCGAGCGCAATTCGATTGCGATTATAATGCATGCTGAATTTGTCGTAATTGGCGTGGATGTTTTTCCCGTGATATGCTGAATTGGCTGCACGCGGCTGGCGGCGGCGACCGATCGCGAATACCTGCAGCGATATCAAACGCTGCGGTTTTCTGACAGTTATGAGACGTTGCCATTTACGGCCGTTGCTTATCGTCGCGTTAGCCGGCGACTTTTTGCCCTTATGGAGATTTTAATCGCGCATGTTGATAAATTTCGCCAAATGCGATTGCGGCATATTGCCAGCGAGTTGAGCACACAACAATAATGCAGCTGAGGATGCAGAGATCGAAGAATCGAATGTTTGAATGCATGATGTCGTTTATTTTATCATTGCTCATATTTAATGTTATTTAAAAGAACATTAAATTGACAACAAATTTTATGGGGGAATGGCGGCTTTTCTAAATGCTGAGGTGGGTAGAAATCATTTATTACTTGATGATAACAGGTATTTAGAATTAGTCTCGTAAGTTCAAAGTATACTCTTTCAATATAAATTCATATTTTATAATGTTGAGAAAAGATCGTAATGAGTTAAATATTAAAGGAGGAGGAACCGATGATCTAGAGGTGCTGGCTCAGTGCATACCAAGGACCTAATTGCACTGGACAGTACAGAGAAGTTTCCCGCAAATTACCGAATGATTTGCGGGTCAATTCTACCCAAATAATCACAATCACTCTGCCCAAATACCTGCACATCATTGGTAAAGTTAAAAGCAGCGAATTGTAGGTGGAATGGATATTAAAATTTAAATTTGTTGTCATGTTTCTATCTATGTCTATTGTCTCTAGGCTCCTTAAATTTTAGCGAAAAATTAAAAAGTTTATGCGTAGTTTGTAAAATTTAATTATAAAATATTCTACCATTCGCCCAAATTGGTTTTGAAGGTATTCGTTAATATATCTCAAAGTCAGCCAAGACATCGCGGCAAAAGGAAAGAGTTAATTCGAAGTACCAGATCGGGTTCCCGGGGGTCTCCGTGGAGTAGTTGGTAGCGCGTTGGGCCGGTATCCCAAAGGTCGCCGGTTCAAACCTGGTCGGGGCTTCAAATTTTCACTTTCCGTGTTAAATTTCAATTTCAATTAATTAAGTTCTTTGTAAATTCATTAATGATTACAAGTCTAGCTAGTCTGGGGTCGTTCAAATAAGAATGTATGATAGTAGCTTTGTTATTGAGCTAGGAAAAAGCATTACAAAGTACTTGCTCTCAAATATGGTTTTGTAGAGTTTACGAGAAAAATGCGTTCAAAGTTCGCTTTATGAGCTACAACTATGAAAAAACAATTTTATAACCTGATGAATGAGATTCCCCTTTAATTCATAGATACAGGACATAAGATTCTATATTAGAAGGCTGGTAGCGTGCCATAGGATGGTAGCACGGAGTTTGCCGGTTCAAGTCCGGCCGGGCGTATTATCATTTTCTCTTTCAATTAATGCAAGTGAGTTTTATGTCCCCTAATGATATGTTCAAACAGGACCTCAATAAAATATTGTATGGTACTACTACAACCCCACAAATATGTATTTTTCTTCTCTCAAAATGATCCTGAAAATAAACACTCGAAAGATTTTCTCTGTAGATCAGCTGATTTAATGTTGTCTTAATGAGGTAATAGCGTTAGCTGTCTGTATCCATTTAATAAATTTCGCCATCGACTAGCGGATCTTCAGCGCGTCGTTTCGCAGAAACGAAACGCACCGTTTTTCCTCGGATGACCTCTGTCGCCTGTGCGCACAAATATTTTTCGGTCGCTGAAAGCCGCGTAAAAACTGGCTGGTATGCCAGTGCGCGTCCTGCCAACGTCCTGCCGGAGCTGAAAAGTGCATCGATCGTTTAGTGTGGTCAGGATTAGTGTGGTGGCATTTGTAGCACTCGATGGGCCGGTGCGTCGCGTATTCTTATCACGTACGCGCCGCGGTGTGTTCCGTGGAAGTGCGTTCGGTTTTTGCGCATCGCGCCTTGAGCGCGCATCATTCCCGCGATGATGCGCTGGCCCGAAATGGTCTTAGCAGCCAGTTTAAATTCGCACCGACGCTGCCAATCCAATAATTAAGACATTTGCCGCAAGATATCACGTTTAAATCAAGTACAAACTATGTTAATGGCCCAACGCGCCGCCGCTGAAATGGCCTGCGTCGTCTGCGAGATGCGAAATATTTCTATTATTTCATACATGAAATGAATGCGTTTTGCTGCTTGCAGCGGCTGTCGCGGCGAGCGATCCATGTTGTTGCACCTGGTTTTTTTTGTCTCGAACATCTTGGAACGGAACGCATTTAGGGATTGCGCAGGATTCTCGGAAAACCTGCGCGGTTTCAGATGGTCCTTACGTCGTCCGACATAAATTTTTATTATTACTATAACTGTCGTGTAGGGTTTATCAATATCAAATCAAGATCTATGTCAAGTATCGACCTTATTATTTAAGTGCAAGGTAATGTAATATTTATTTTGCGATTTGTATATCTATAGTTATTGTTTATGATTTTATTAATGTTGGTTTTATTCGAATTGTATTTTTATCATATATTTAACCATGCCTTTTACCATAATTTTGCGTAAAAAGATACGATTTTATTTGATTTCACGCTTTCTCAGGAAAGTTTGGTTATTATTGATGAAATTTGTATCCTTATCGTTTGCATGAATACGTACGTGAGTGATTTTCATTAGTTCTGACGGAGTCAAACCAAATTGTTTTGACACAATGATTGAATAAATGAATGCGGCCGTATATTTATTATCTGAATTTCAAGCTATAAAATATAGAAATATGGATTTTTGGCGAAAAACCTCTATAGTTGTTTTACTACGAACATCGCAATTGATTCTGGGAGTAATGTCTACCGAATTTATGCAGCGATGGAACCGTCTTTAAACGCGTTTTCCTCCCAACTTCATTTTTCGATATTGCGTACACAATTGTGAAAATTCTGCTGAACTGATTTGGTTAATAACGGCTCGATATTAATTAAGCATATTGAAGGGAATTTCATTTTATAGATAATTAAATTATCATGAGTATGACGTCAGTTGATAAAATATATATTTCCATATCTTTTTCGTACTTTTAACTAGAATTTGTAAAAGAAAAATGCACCTTAAATTTAAAACTGTATGAAATTTTATAATTTCTCTTCTTTTCTGGAATATACTTGACGTCAGATTTAAGTTAGTTTTATAACATTTGAAAAATTAGATTGATTTTTCGTTTTCGTTCACAATTATGGATACTAGAGTGTACGCAACTGAGCAACTAACAAAAATAAGCGCATAGTATCCATTTTTAAATAATTTTCTAATTTAACAAAATATACTGTGCTGTAAATATACAGTATGCATTAAACTATAATCAAAATCATGAGCGCTTTGAGTTTAGTTAGAACCTGAGAAAAATATCGCAAAACATGTATTTTTTGACATTCTAAAGGAGGTTCTGCCTTAATTGTAATTAAATTGTACAAATATTAGATGAAACACATCGCCTATTAGAAGAAACTAAATTCAACATTGCTACAAAACCATACTTATCTAAGTCGGATAAAAGAAGCAGAAATATTAAAGGCGTCTGTTGAATTGATTGAAAAACCTGTCGCATTACAAGCGTACAAGAAGCGCATAATAAAGCGAAAACACTTCGCCAGCAATGGATCATTTTCTTGACGATGATACGCGGTGACAAACGAGTTTCAATCGTCGGCGCAATGCGACGTTTTTCATAACCGCGCAGCACGCACGCTGCATTCGGTATTCCATCCCGATCACCAATCATACGTTCGCCGGCATCTTGCTCCGGCTGTACAAGAAGCGCGCGATGCAGAAAAACGCCACGCACACGCACAACAAACTTATGATGCGCCATGTACGTGCACGACGGAATATCATATCGAATTCCTCGATTTCGCAACGACTTCGGGCAAATCCCGCGTGCGTTTCGCTTTTTGCCGCCGCCGAGATTAATACGGATTGGCAAGTATCACGGCGCTTAATTGCAATCCCAGACCCAGCATCCCAGCATCACATGTTCGGCAGTGCGCCACTTTTTTCCACTTGCCTCTCGCGGTAGCGACATTGATTACTTCATTACGACCGGTGGCTATTAGCAGCAATCGCGCTTGTTCTACACTCTTTGATTCGTGGAAGTTGACGCGATTGCATATGCGATGCGTGCGCGCAGGTAAAAAGTAAACAAAACTGAATAACTCGCCATTCAACAGGCATTGGTTCGAGTGCGCTGCGGCACCGAATTAATCTTCAATCAGTGATATATTGCTAATTATAAATCCTATTCGAGTGGAGCGATATAGTATTTTTGTGTGGATATACTTTTTTTGTTGGAGCGGTTTTAAAGTTATTCGCAACCAGTCTCTTGATTTTCGATTTTGGAGCGATACGTAACAGATAAATCAATCGATTTCGGGCATAAATCAGGAACAAAATTTCGGCATTAACGTTTTTTTCGGGCAAACGAAAACGGACGACGCCGACGCGACGTGCAGACCGTCCGACCGTTCAAACGCCGGTGACTTTCGAAAAATGCACCACGGTCGCATAAATTTGATTAATTTAGCATAATATTTGTAGAATTTTTCAAAGCTGGAAGCAAAGCTACAATCAAGCAGGTTTTATTTCCCTTGAGTACAACGCTTCAAACTCATCAATTTATTGATATTATCTTAATATAGGTATATAAAAAGCTTATTTACATTGATTTTGTCTTTACAACTTTGATTTAATTGAGAGTTTATCATCTATTTTAGTTTTGTTCGGCGAAACAGGTATACTTTTTTAGTGACATGGTTTTTTTTAGTTTTTTTTTTGTTAAATTCAATATATTCCTGCTTTCTTATATGATATTAAACATAAGTTGGAAAGAAAGCGACTATCAATGTGTTGTAAGCAGATTTTTTGCATTTTCCTTTGAGAACAACGCTTCAAACTCATCAATTTATAGATATTATCTTAATATATGTTTATGAAAAACTAATTTATATCGATTTTGTCTTTTCAACTCTGATTTAATAGATTGTTATCTATTTTAGTTTTTATGTGGGAAGCAGGTATATTTTTAATGACAAATTTTTAGTTTTTTTGCGTCAAATACAATATATAGCCCACCTGGGCAGCCTAGTGGTATCGTCTCGATTTACCACGTAGGAGGACGGGGTTCGATTCCCCGAGGTGAGCAATCCACCGGGTGAATTATAATTAATAATTCACCCACTACTCACCTCACACACTACGACATTCAACATTAATCAACAAACATTCAACATGCAACATCCAACACTCTACAATACACAACAACAACTACAAACTCACAAATTGTAAACATACACAAAATAAATTGTAATCACGGCGAAAAAACCCCAGGGTTGATAGCCATGATATACCACTAAATATATACATTAATTTAGTAAACGATTTCAATTTACATTACAATATATACCTGCTTTCCAATATGAAATTAAACAATCCTAAGTTGAGATATGTTTATATGAAGCCATATATAAATAAATAAGTGGGAAATAAGCTACAATTGATGTGTTTTAAGCAGGTTTTATGCATTTTCCTTGTGAGCAACGCTTTAAACTCATCAATTTATTGATATTTTCTTAATATATGTTTATAATTTACATTGAGTTTTTCTTTGCAATTCTGATTTAATTGAGAGATTTTTATCTATTTTAGTTTTGCTTGGCAAAACAGGAATACTTTTCTGGTGACACATTTTTTTAAATATCAAATAGTTTTTATATCAAATCTAATATAACCCTGCTTTCTTATGGAATTAAATAATCCTAAGTTGAGAAGTATTTATGTGAAGCTAAACACAAATTAATAAGTTGGAAGAAAGCTACAATCAATGTGTTTTCAAGCCGGTCTAGCGAATTTTCTTTGAGAACAACGCTTCAAACTCAATTTATTGATATTATCTTAATACAAGTCTATAAAAAGCTAAATTACATTGATTTTGTCTTTGCAACTCTGATTTAATTGAGAGGTTGTTATCTATTTTCGTTTTATTTGGCGACGCATAATTTAATTATAATTTTTTATAAGTATAATTTTCTTGTGACAATATATTTACAATTGGGATTTTTGTCAAATACAATATATTCCTGGTTTCCTATAGGAAATTTAATAATAGTAACTTGAGATATGTTTATATGAAACCAAATACATATTAATTAAATGTTTAAAAGGTGAATAATTCGTATCAGATATGTTTGCTCTTTGAAATCAGGCAGGACAAATTTTAATTCCAGACAATCCTTTCGGATTATATATGATTATGTAGGTGTTAAATATTTACCTCGTTCATTGAAACGTATGGAATTTATGTGATTGTTTGCACTTCATTACTGATACAAAGCTGACAACCGCTGACAAAGACTGTGTTTTCACCAGACAAATATTTAAGCTATTACTATAGGTCATGGTACTTT
This sequence comes from Mimaenictus wilsoni, assembly GCA_027575185.1. Classification (NCBI taxonomy): domain Eukaryota; kingdom Metazoa; phylum Arthropoda; class Insecta; order Coleoptera; family Staphylinidae; genus Mimaenictus; species Mimaenictus wilsoni. Next base: position 9,121 of record JAODAC010024828.1, read on the forward strand.
TATTATTTAATTTTATATATTATAAATTAAAAACACTATAGGAATTCTTATAAGACATTTTTGATATTGTGAAATTGCTCCCACAATTAACTCACCTGTAACCAAAGCCAGCATTGCAATCCTCATCGGAAGCCATTGCAAACTTTGCAAACACTTTAAACTTAAAGTCCTTTAATAAGTCCGAAGGTATAACAATAATTTTGGATGAAAACCAAATTGAAAAATAAAGAATTTACTTTAAAAGTTTTTATCCCATATTTCCAATGACAAAAGTTGATTTTCACTTCTAAAAACACTTCAAAAGTCACTTAAAATAAGCAAATGTCACTTTTTATTGTGATTAAACTTATGTTAGTAAATTTGACGGTTGATTATAAAGTTTTGTTTCACCAATGTTCGTAAGATCGACGGCACGAGTGCGCGAAACGAGCGAAAGGTGACCGGTTGTTCCGTTCTCAGAGAGCGGCCGTGCTGAGTGCGTGCGACATGCGCAGACCACGTACTGAAACTGACTGAGTCGCAACGTACTCAGCGAGCTTACAACACATACATACACACGCACGCTGAGCAACAAACACATGCGCGATCGCGATCCGCGGGCAGGTTGGCGCACCGTGGTGGGCTGGTTCAACGGCGATACCTGCCTTTTGCCGCGGCTGTCGTTCGTCGCCAGGCCAGCGCTTGGTCCGAGCCTCTTTTTGCTCGGGCCTGACCCAAGCCGGTGCCCACCTTGTCCAGGCGGACGCGACGAGATTCGTGCGCGTCATTGTTGCGCCACGAAGCGCCATCTATGGTGGGTGGACGAGCAGGACTGAGTGGTACCATTAAGTGAGGTACGGCTTGTTAGTTAGTCAAATGAAGCGTGCATCTATGCATTGAAGTATAGTTTGAGCTTCATTTGATCGCACTGCCGCAGGTTATGCAGTTTTTGTGCTTCATTTACTACGCTAGGTGGCGCTGTACTTGATTGGCATATGTGATAAGTTATGAGGAAATAGAGAACGTATGATTAGAGTTGGGTTAGGCTATCAATAAATAAGATTGTATGGGGTTTATTATTAGTGTAGTTGTTAGATTGCTTTGGGATACAAGCTGCAATAAATCATATTGGATTAATTTTGTTTATTATATTATAAATTAATCAATCATGAGAAGTTATATTATGTTAAGTTAAAATAAACTGCTTTAGTTAGTTCCCGACAAATCCTTATTTTATTATATTGATGTTTGGAATATGCATGTTGGATTGGTGATATATTATTTGTGAATCATTTTGAATTAACTTTTGCTATTGGAATGAATGTTTACATTCAATTGAAGGATGCTGGACTTGGCATTTTGAGGTTTTGCAAAGACGATAATCAAATATTGGCAAGTGCACGATATAGATCGTAGGAACAAGGGAGGAAGATATGGTGGGGGTAAACTACATGACATTAATTTACCCTGACGAGATGAGAAATGAAATAATTAAAACGGAAAGGTGGCTATGCGAATATGGGAAGGGGGTGGAGATGATGATGAACAGAAAAAAGGAGGAGGTAATCGAAATAGTTAGGGGCTGCATTTTTATTAAGAGAACATTTCTGAGATTCAATATAGTAGTCATTAAATACCTAGGTAGTACAGTCAGTAATAATCAGTAATAATGGATATAATGAAAGGGAAGCTGAGGAAAAGTTAAAGATCGCATATTAATTCGAAAGAAAAATAATAAGACTGATAACTGATAGAAGAGGATACAACAAAAAGAAGGAAAACAAACAAAGTAAATGAGAAAATTCTACCGGAAAGGAAGATTAATCAAATTAAAAGACAGAGAATAAACTGGTTAGGTCATGTAAGGCGAAACAGCGAAAATAACACCATAAAACATATATTGGGTTGGACACTATCAAACAAAAGATGAAAAAGAAGACCCAGATGCGCATAAATTCGGGAAGATGAAACGGACCTAAAGAAAACAGGAATTCGAGGTTGGAAAAAGAAAAGGCAAGATAGGAAAGCGCATTAACTTAAATATTCGTTGAATTTGATATAAGTTATAGTATTAAGTATTATAAATCAAATTTAAGATATAAGAGTTGTTAGTCAAATTAAAAGCTTACCCCACTTCACCTTACCTTCAAAAGCATTGATTTTTATTACTTTCTTGTAAATTGTCCAAACTTATTCTCGCAAAGATGTCGCAGAGAAATCCTCTAATATAGAATAATCTTAAGATCTAGGCGAAAGTTGTTTTCATGTGAGCAGTCAAACAAATTTTCAGCTCTTTTGACTCTGATAATGCGTCCTGTCGTTCGTATTACGCTCTGATTACCACACGTTTGCCGCTAGACAGCATGCCGATTCGATGGCAAACGATGCGCACCATGCAATTTGCGACACCATCCTGAAGACGCCGCCGCCGCCACCACACGGAATGCAAATTGCCGCTCGTTTGGTGCGGGGCGCTTGATGACGCTTTCCGAATCTGTCAACTGGATCTAAACGCGACATTTCACCATTTCTTTGCACGTCAGTTTTCTCCAGTCGCGAAGCGTCACCAAGCCGCCAACGCCAGAGAAGCTAACATGTAAGAGTTGTTCGAAAACAAGCGACTGCAACATTTCCCATTAATTCACCTTATCGAGCTTACAGATGAATATTTAGCACAGTTCGAAAAACATTTTTATGTCCGCCATAAAATTGTCTGCGTTTTTGTCAAACTGGAACTTGTTTCGCCGTAGCTTAATTCGAAGAATTTTAATTATCTACTCGCTAGTCGCATACGTATCTTTCGTGCTTGGAATTAAGAATTGAGAGTACGTCGCCTGCCATGTTTTCTGCTGGGTTGTATTCCTTTTTTGCGCAGCGCACGGCTTTGCATAACAATATGGGAAAATATCGAAATGTTTCTTGCTCAATGGAGATTATTAGAATATGCAGCGCTCGGGCGGCCATTACAACGGTGTCGGGGCAAAGGTAACTTGTTAATGCAATAATAAAAATCTTCATAAAATTGCGCGCTAACAGCCAACCAAACGCGGCATAGCCATTCGCCTCCGTATGTGCTTTTAAATCTTGTGCAATTGGCTGGCGGAATGTTGTAAAAATTTAATGATGCCCGTTGTTAATTAAATTGCTTCACATTTTCATGTTTTATTTGCGAAGGACATTTACGTGTGTGTGTTTTAATATTTTCCAAGTTAATTGGCAAAGTTCTGATTATTTGTTGTTTTTTGCTCCTTCGTCATGCAAATAGAAGATACATCTGACATGATCTTTACTCTTTCTCATGCAATATTCCATGCAGATTAAAAATTTTAACGAGTTTTCTCTATTACATCAGACTTTTAAGGTAGTAATTTTTAATCCCTTTTCGTTTGCATGCTAGTTCTACATGCACTGGCTCTGAAACCACTAGATTGCATGTTAAACATATGCAAATTGGTTAATATCATATTTCAAATATAAACGTTATTTCTTAATTGTCTTAAATCTAGTGCTTTAGTTGGAACCTTTTTAAGTGAATTTTATCAATCTTAAAGTATTCATTTAGTGGAGGAATAGGAATAGTAATCGACAAAAGATGGAGATGTATTTTTTACATTCAATTGAATATCTTGGTGTCAACGCTCTTTCTTAAATCTCTATCCTTGTTGTGATTGGGTGATTTTTTCTTTTAGCATTTAAAGATCTTTTCACAAAACTTTTTTAAGTTCACAATGGTAAGTTCATTTGTAAAAGTAAAATTAAGTGCGAACTTCTGCACATCACCTAAATGGCACAGGAAATAATTATAAAAAATGATGTTAGGAGAAATTAATGAGATGACTATATTAAGAAGAGTACACATAGCCGAATATATGTAGGAGAATTTTTAAACGAGTCTTCGAAAAGTTATTGTTAATAAAAGTGCATTGGTTAGTGTATTTCGATCTTTCCTATTAAGACCAGAAAGTAGAGTTTACATGGGAAGAACTTTAGACGAAATCTCATTGCACGGGAATTTACAAGATAATAAAACAGCACATAAGAGAGTACACACAATTTCTAAGACTTATGTTAATCTCTAAGTGGGCGCACTATTTACATGAAGTGCTTTCGACCTGGTCAAAATAAATCCGCGAATACTCTCAATGAATGGCGAAACCATCTTCGTACATTAGGAGGGTGGTATCAATTTCGAGTAGGTTACTATATATTAGATATCAGTGTTTCTCTCATTAGTTTAATAAGCGCCCATTTGTACTCTGATCCCACTTGTGCATTTATCCCACTTCACCTTAACGGTTATGGTCTTAACATCACTAAATACAACTTACAAGTTGTTAGTCTAACTACATAAATGTAAATTGGATTTAAGCTATTCCATTTTCTAAAATTTAAAATTGGCACTTAGAACATCGCATGTCAGTGAACGTATGTAAGTAACCAAAGACAAATATAATCAGTAGAAACCAAGATGGCCGTTGTAATGCCAACGTAGCAATAAACGCGTACTAGCCGAGTTGTGTGTGTTTTATATGAATTTCCGCATTTCGTGTTTTCTTGACGGGCACAAAGTTCATTCGACTTTTGATGCTAGGCAGCAGTGGCTGCTGCTGTTTTGCCCCGCAATGCCGGTGCGCCTGCCGTCGCTGCTGTTTGTTACTGCTGCTACTTTGCTGTTATTATTATTATTATGTTGATGGGAAAAATGTTGATTGTGTGAACCCCTCGCGTATTGTTTCCGAAATGATGCGGCGTTTGTGCGCTCGCTGATCGCCCCGGCCGTCTTTTGCATCGCGTGCTTTTTTATCCTCAGCCAAGTCTTTCCTGTTGGTGTAGCCTCTTCTACTTGGTTTCGCCTGCTCTTCTTGCAAACGGCCTGGAATTAAAGCATAAGTCTGCTTAACGGTGCACTACGCGGCGACAAGACGCGCTCGCTCCTCTTCTTCGTTAGCTGACTTTAATTCGCAATTAGTGTGCCTCGAAAAGTTCACACATATTAAGCGAAGATAACTGCAATGCGAACACGCTGAAATTAGTGCCAAGCTCTAGGGTTTCCTAGGAAAAGCCTTTCCATCTATAGGCCCTTTTTTGAAATTATCGAGAAAAATACACGAATATTGTTTTCAGTGTCAAATGAAATCGCAATTTTCGCGCGTAAATACCGATAAACTTTCTTGACTTGTGTCTTATTTCGTTGTCGATAGTTTTCTGCTTGGCACATATCAAAATAAAATCATTCGGTTTTCTAGAGCGGCACCACACCGTCTTCTATGTCACTTTAAAACTTATCGCAACTTTATCGCTGATTACAAATTGCGCGCCTTTGTCTAGGCGTAAAAGTTTGGCTATCGTGCCCGCTCGTGGATTAATTGCGCGACTAATCACGGAGGTAATAACAGTAAACAGTAATTAAGTATTTCGAAATCATGACGTAGAATCAGGTTGCTTAAAACTAGGTGTACTCATCCGAGTTTCATTTATCATGATGCGTGTTTTTGTTGTTGTTGTTTTGTTCTCAGGATATTCATAAGTACTTGTAATAATTGAATAATATGAATCTGAATCGAAAGTTACATTTTAGAAGATTTATTAAAAGGTGATTCGGATGAAATTAAGATGGAGTGGAGTAAGTGCATCTCAGTTTTCCTTATAAACTGCGCACCATTTATGATAGCTTCAAAGTTTACACGCAGTTGCAAGCTGCTTCCGAACTGGTCAGTATTCACCGGAAAAAATCCATCATTAATTGTGCAAAATCTACGTGGGTAGGATTGTATCAACATTGAGTAAATTATCATATTAAATTACTTTATATAGAAATTCTATTTTATATAATAATTCTAGAATGGTCGCGAGATCATCGCACGTCCAGATCATAGTTCCAACAGTTCATCGCGCCGCCAGATTATCGTCTCGCTTATAAAAGAAGAACAGATGGCTCACTTATTTTCAAAATTTCCTCTTTTATTCCTATATCAACGTGAAGATAAAGGATTCTATATGCGTTTTATAAAATTATTAAATTTAACCTGGTGTATGTTGTATTACTCTTAGAATGTTAGAATGAAATATGTTTAATAATTCAATGCGTTATCTTACCTGTTCTGTTTATACGAACTACTTTTGACCAGTTTCCTTCTTTTTGCCACTTTTATGCCTGCACTAGAATTTAGAAAAATTATAAACATATCAGGACAGTTTAAAAAAAAGATATAAAAGTAAAATGAATTTCATCATAGTCGTGGCTAATTAAACACGACTGATTTCGCTAGCGTTTAATCCAGTACGTATAGCATCTATGCGATAGAAAAGTGAAAATATGCACGACGGCGTGTCATCGTTTTGTCACTTTTTATAATCATTGCCTGCTTGGCTGGCGCACTTACTCCAAAGGAACGACATGTTATGCACGTTTCAATCTATCATACACCAGGTCTAAAGGTACGCCAGCATATGCTTAAAATATATATTAGCCATACAAATATAATATTCAACTCTAATAGTAGGAAACATATTGTATGTGCGTGAATGTGCATGAGCATAAAATGGAGAGGCCGTAAGTGTCCACGAATAACAACATGATGTCGCTTTAATTGGAATCGAGTACCCTTCACTAATAGGGTTGCTTCACACTTTCACTGGATAGTTAATTGAGGCGCGTGCAGCGAGTGCTCGTGGATGGCTTTTTCTAATGCGTTTTCACCAGCAATTGCGATGTGTGCAGTTTACTGTTCGATGTCTGCTGCAACGTATTGCGAGGAGTTTGCGTTATTAATCATCGTGCGACGCGCGTGACATTCGCGTTCTGATACAATTTCGAAAATGAAGAAATGCACTTAATGATCTTCGTAGAGGAATGAAATATTGCTAAGTTTAGACGCAAAAAACGGCAGAAAAGCAGAGCAGAACGTGAAAAAGTTATATTGTGTTATAACAACTTTTGGTATAGTATGTTACCGATATCATTTGTAATCATATTTATGTAATTTTTGAGGTAAAACTTAAACTTTAGGACAAACATTTTCTAAAAAATATGAAAAAGTAGCGAACGGTACTAGAGTGCAAATGGCTATTGGTGCACTTGCCGGCACATAACAGCACGTGCACAAAAACGCCGTTTCCAACCCTGTATCGCTATATATTGTTATATACGTAGAAATATGACGAATATAATAATATTAATATTGTTAACGTGGAGTGCATGGCATAAAGGTTACGCACAGGCGTTGTAACGTAATGGTCCCGGGTTCTCGCACTCCACACTTTCCCAAGTCCTGAATAAGGAGGAAGGTTGGGCGATGGATCTGCAACTCATTTTCGTAAAATACTGCATCTCAAAAACTGCTAAGTCACGTACGGTGAGACCCGATCAGGCGGGGGGAAAACTAATGTGTTCGGAAGGCGTTAAACGCTATACAACCGAAAAACAGAACAGAATAATATTAACGACTGTTGGTTTTTTGCAATAAATTTGCAATAACATTTTAAGTAAATTCTTTTGACTAGATTCAACTTGTATGACTATATAATATCTGTTTTAACAGATTACGAAATGAATGACTTAAAAATAAGAATATATTAAGTTTTTTTACTTTCAGAATTGAAAATTTGAGAATTGAAAGGCTGGAATGGAAGGGGGAGGAAATTGAGAGAGTTCAAATATCTAGGATATCTGTTTACGTACAATGGAAAATGGAATGAGCATGTGAGATGGATGCACGGTGCGCATGGGGCAGGATTAAGCGGAAATGGGAGAATGTATGGGGGAATAACTGGGACATTGCACTGAGAATATGGGATGCTTGTGTGAAGCCAATACTGATGCATGGTGTTGAAGTATGGGGTATGCGAGAATGGGAGATTGTTGCGAGGGAACAGACCTGGTTTCTCAAAGACCTTTTGAAGTTGGAAAGATCCACACCAAGGTATACAGTATTGCAGGAAACAGGGAGACGGTCAATGAGATGGGAGAGTATCTATAGGGTTGCAAGATATGAAGAATGTGTGA
>JAODAC010024839.1:0-17103 GCA_027575185.1 Mimaenictus wilsoni
CACCCCTCTAACGCGAAATTTGATACCTGCGTCTGTATAAATACCACTTTGTAAAATTTTTAACCTTCAGTACCTTTTAAATAAACAAGTAAAACATCTAAAGTATTAAGTGACGTAACGTTTCTAACTATCAATTTTTAAAACTAAATTCTGATATTGGATAATCCTAAATTTCAGATTACCGAGGTTAAATTGTATTATGAATTCAGGTTGAGGTTAAAACAATGTTCAAGCATAATAATTAAAACATGAAAAAATAAGTAAATACTGAAAATAGCGAAAATAACAAATGTTTTACATAATTATCGTCGCCGTATTCCATTAAAATTGTGAAAAATTATAATAAGCTGCATATAATTATGTGTAACTAGCCTAACATTGAAATGTGGAATAACCTCTAGAGATAACAGCATTGCTTGAACTTGTCATCGGTTATTTTGAAAATATTCAAGTTATTATTTTGTATTTGACTTCATATCATGATATAGAAATGGACATTGATCATACTTTTTCTTCTTTTTGTCAGACAATCTTGGAATAATAATGAGTTCGATGGAATGTTACAGTTTTATGAACTTTCCACAGTTTTTAGACAAATACGTCTACAAGACCGACTCTTACAAGGCAGTAATATGACCTATATATAAAAGACGACTTACTAACTTGTCAAAACTGATCACTGCTGATCAACACAGAAGCCAACACCGAAGCAATGATACTAACAGTCCGAAAATTAATAACTAATGGTACAAATTTAAAACTAAAAACCCCTCGATCATTCAGTTCAGTATACTAAAGTTCCAATTCCTGGATCCCATTTCTTTGCCTTCTCCTCTGGTGTTTCTCTTGTACCACACTCCCCTCCCTCACTCAGCCACCTTTGCATACGCCTTTCTCCCTCACATTACTTTGGGCACATCCTCCCCCCAATCCCATACAATCACATGCCATGTGCTCCCACGTATCCACCCCATTCTGACACATCATATATCTCTTGTACTGTAGACCCATTCATACCTTTCGCCCCCGTTCCTCCGTTCCACATCCCGCCCTTGCCATCAACCGTTTCTCTTTTAAGCTCAACCTTTTACTTTACATAAACAGGCCTTCCAGAGCTCGAATTCGATGGTTCCTCCGAGTTGTATGTACTCTCCCTTTGTTTTAGCTTATGAAAACTATTATTAAACAAAAGGAATATGTTTAGCTTTACTACAGTGGTATGCTCAAAAGCACACTCCTAGTTTTAGTTTTTGCGCTAACCCCTGATTATTTGATTCAGAAGAAAATACTATCGACTATTTTCTACCTCGGCACTTAATCTACTAAATTTCCAGTAAATAACGGGCACCTGTTCTTATATTGTATCCAAAAATACCAGAATACAAAAATAGTCATTAGTTACTTCTATAAAAGCTATTCTTATAATAATGAAGTGTAACTAGTGTAATATTGATTCTTTGGCTAACCTAGACATTAATTATCCCAGGATTATAAACATGACTTGAGAGTCTCTTAGGCATTGTTAGATGTTCTTAGACGAAGAGTATTAGCTTATAGCGATTGTATAGTGATGAACAAATTTGCGGCGTATTTCCCATTGATGACTTTGGGCCCGTACCCCCTTAGATCTCCCCACTACCTCCCGAAGTGGGACTTACAAACATAATGCGTCTGATAAGCAGACGCATTATCGCCGGTTTTCTTTGATTTGACACGCAAACAAACGTCAAAGGGAACATGTTAATGTTTCGAAAATACTTACATTATAGCATGCATTGCTGGTCGAATTCCGCAAGTCGTATAAATTGAACTATCAGCCGCTGTGGAGCTTGTACGTGTCGTGTATTTGCCTGACGAGCAACAACAGTGTAATCGAGTATCACATGCGGCGCATGGAATTCGCCGTCCGTTCGAGTCCCGTTGAAAACAGTTTTTCAGCGGCAGCAGCGGTGGTGTTGTGCGATTGATTAGATATTGTACTTGATCAGTGTAGAAATAGACGTGTGCGGCGCGTGTGGTAATAAAAATTGACATCTCTTATTGTTTCCATCAGTTTTCTGTGCTGTGTTGCTGCTACTCGCTTTGAATACGTTTTAATCGCAATCAGTTTCAAACGGTTTTAAACGATTCTCTGCGCTTGCGTTTGGCGTCTATCACGCTTTAGCACATTTTTTTATTAACGGCACCATGAAGCGATTGGTCGACGACGAGGAGTATGGAGATGGTGAGTGACTTTTTTGCGAAGTTTTTCAGGATGGTCTTTTGGCGAAATGTTTGCTCTCGTGCTCTTTTGAATACGAGATAAAAGCAGGACAATTCAGTGTTGACAAGTCGATGGCATCGGGGCGAGGGTTGGTGCTGGAGCGTTTCAGGGATGTGTTTTTAATGAAAGCGCGTAACTGTTGAGAGGACGCATGAATATTTGATGCGTTATTTTGGCGTTGGAACCAGCTAAAGCTTGTTTTTCGCACTTTGATGGGCGTAATTTTGGCGGGTTTCGAGTTTTTAATAAAAACGTTCTGCTTCCGACGTGCTAAACACGCAAACGTGGCGAAATAAAACAGATGAATGGGGTTTTATGAGCTTTTTTCCTGTTTTATTTCGTCTCATTAGAACCTGTTAAAAGTTATTTTTCGGTTGGAAAAGTCCACGAAATTCTTCACATCTTGGGAAAAATCAATTATACCAACCAACACGTTAAATTTTACATGTTTTGGTTGAGCTTTTTTCAGTATAAAAAAGTTTTTCGTCCCGGAAAAATGTTTCCATTCTTTTCATACTTTCTTACGTTTCAAAGAATTATGTTCTGTTTTATTTTATTTGGTTAAACTATATTTCCTGGAAAATCATAAAAAATATCATTATATTTATTTCATACAATTTTGTTTGAAAACATAAATTTCTCATGAAAAATATTAATTTTCTCTTCATACCAAATTTCTGTTCTTCTAAAATCCTAACAGGCACTTTTAATTTATTTCAACTTTAAACTTGACATTTCTATAGTCAAATACACTTTAAAGTCTCCTATAAAACATATCATCCTGTGAAAGACAGTTCTCGGTTTACTTTCCACATTTCCACGATTTTTTCCACTTGGAAAACTTTTCTGCTTTTACCCTTCGAAGTTCTATTCTGGTAACACATTCACAGTAAACTCCTGCTGGAATCAACTCAGTAGGCAAACAAACATAAAACTCGCCACTTAACCCTCCAGCATCAACCTCAGACACTAATGGTCGATCGTTGCGAACATCTCGTAATGTTTCCCTCCGTTTTCCCCCATTCATGTGAAAAGCCCCCGGGCTTAAAGGCCATCGATTAACGCATTTGATGTGTACACAAGCGAATTGTTTGCCTATTTAAATTTCCACAATTTACACACAAAGATTATAACATTAATAATCTCTTCTCGGTGTGTTGTATGAAACAACAAACATTGTACCGCTGTATCGATGGACCGGAAATGAGAGATTGCCGATAAACATTGCCGATAATATTGCGCGATTTCAAGCCAACATCCGAATGCAACACGTGTCCTGGTGCGCCAGTCGGCTGTCCGAAATGATAATGCGTTTTGGGATTGTGGATGATGGCGTTCGACATTTACGAAAAATGGTGGACTGCTTTTTGGGTGTTGGGTGGCTGTTTTGGCTTCCGCCCGAGTATCACAGATGCGTTTACAATGTAAATACGACATTAATGCGTATTTGCCGCGTGTGACTGTATAGCGGAGAGTGGACCGACACACCAGTTCGGGCTAGTTTGCACTCGACATTTTAATTGGAGGCGGTTTGCGCTTTTCGCCGAAGCTCGCGTACGGCGCGCGGCAGCGTTTTTACGAGCACTTTGATAAATTAAAGCATATACCTCAACGCGCTAAATACCTATTAAATTAAGTGTTTCGTGCGGTAAATGTATCGTTTTCTATTTTGTTTCTATGGTTTTAAGGAGAGAAAAGCCTTAGAGAGACCTTATTTCTTTGTGAAAGTTTCAGAGGCATCCAAATGAGAATATATATCATGATTTTGTTACCCTTTAACTGTTTATCGAGATTTTTCTCAAGTAAATTGTAAATTTGCTTTAACCTTCGGTACAAATCGCAGAGACGATTTAAAGTTTTTTTTTCTAAATTTTACTGTTTTTGTTCCAAATGTATACAAAAAATGGACAAATAAAACATGTAAGACACATTTTACCCCATAAATGTTTAACTTTAAAAAGATCGCCTTCTTATAAATTTTAATACTAAAGTTGATAGTTTTCAAGTTGCCAAAGCTAAGTTTTGAACTTTCCTGTCATCTCTGCTAAGTATGTGGTTTTTTCCACATGATCACGCTTCTCGGCTCCCCACTCTCCCATTCTTTTTTCAGCCTAAACATCCTACTCTCTTGTACACACTACAGTACTCTCCTAGTGTCCGACTTTTTGCTGTTTTTTTTTCGGTCGTATCCGAAACTACTTTTTCCAACTTTTAATGGAAAATTCTCGTGTGTATGTGTTCGAGGCGTAATAATCCCTCCTCGCTTCGCAAGCAGCGTTGTCAGAGAGTCGAACATAGATACACGACGTAATCCACTTTCAGCATCCGCCCTTACTTTACGCTCTGCCTGTTCAGAGGGCGGTTGCATAGTTTTTACGAGATGGCCTGCCGAAAAAGAGAGTCTGATGCGCAACAAACGATGAATTTTTAACAACTTTCCAGGGTATTTCATAGTATGGCATGGTTTATCTATGGGCTACAGGCATACGTTGCAAACTGTACATCATTTTTATGAGCACACTTGGTTTTTGAACTGGAAAATTTCATTTTGACGTTTAGAGAAATTGTTTTATTAAAAGAAAGTCACAGAGGAATTTAAGTTTTGGTAAAGCGGGAAGAAAGTTAGTTAGTCGTGATTCGAGGTTATCAATCATGATGGGATTCGTGTGCTTATCTGGGCTGGCTCTTGTGAAAACCCATCTAGTGTGCAGAATTGCGAAATTTCTTTTAAAAAGCGCAGATTGCGAATTGTTTCGTGCGACTTTGCACCCGCACACACAGCTCATGCGAATAATCAATAATTCATCAACTACTGCTTCACGTTGCTGCAGACTCGCGCCGCCACTTCACTCTCATTGCGCGAGTTAAAGACTTCGCTATCTCGTCGTGACGCGCAGTCAACCTGAATTTCGCAAATTCAAACAGCCATAACTGCGCCCAAGCTTGATTGTAGCCACCCATTCCAATTCGCCACTATTACCATCAACCTTTCCTACTCTTAATCTATTCGACCACCTCCTAACTACCTCTCCTTCTACATCTACTGAACCTAGACCATCTCTCCTACTTTTGCATCACCTCTTCCTAAACTATCACCTCTCCGCTGGCTGTCGTAAACTCTCTCATCCCATCGCGGCTGTCACCCCCAAACCCCCAATGGCTCCCGTCAATTGAACCTCTTTCCCCAACACTACCTCGAGATATATCCCGTACATCCTTCCACCATCCTGCCAACCGCCATCGATCCGGATTCGCGACTCTTGAAACTGCAGCATTCAAGAGTCGCACCTGAGACCTGGTTAAACTCAATTTGGTTCCTTGGCTCCACGTCCGTTGAGCTTCGTGGCTGTGGAGAACGCTAGACTTTTGGGAATTGTGTGTTTTTTTTCCGGCTGACAATTTAATTCTATAAATTGCCCGTTTGTGCATCGTACGTGCCTATTTTGCCCAAGTTACGTAACGCCCTCTCACGCATATATCGTAATTTCGGACAGACGCTCATCGCACATACAGGGAATCTGTTTTTCCGTGAGGCGTTTTTTTTTCGAGTGTCCCCGTGCTTTTCCAACGGGAGATGCTCACTTGTCACGTAGCTGAAGCGTCGTCGTTGTGTCACGTTTTCCACGCGAAAATTCCGCGCTCTCCCGTGTGCCAACTTTATGAATGTTTTATTAGTGAACGTTCTTTTTTGGCACGTACGCCACGCGGTAGATTTGCATTAACGCACCAGCTGTAGCGGATGGCATATTTTTATTTTCTTGTATCTACTTCATTGCCATTAATAGTAGTATATTTGGTTGATTTGTACATGACCTTTCTTGGTTTCTTTTTTCAGGAGATGGCGCTGACGAGCAGCCATTCGTTCAGGACAAGCAGTCCGGATATGAGACGAACCTCTATCTATATTCGGTAAGTTCTAATGGAGCATGTTATTTTTTAAATATAGGTTGCTGGAACATTGCCTTTTAGACAATTTTATAATTTTCCTAAGGAGCCTTTTCCCACTATTCCTTCTATTCCACATTTGCTTCTATTCCTATAATGATAGATTATTTATAACTTCGTAGTCTCAATATACTCCTAGATGTATGACAAAGGTGTCCCATAACTATTTCTTGTGATCCAAATCTATAGGAGGAGATGGAGGATCGTCCCAGAATCTCAACCCTCATCAGCTCGTTGGCGAACTACTCCAATACCATCTCGCCAGCACCGGCCGATCCGGACGCGCAACCTGCGCGCGGCAACGCCGGCATGGGCACCCTCATCGGCGTCTACCTCCCCTGCATTCAGAACATCTTCGGGGTAATCCTCTTCATCCGACTGACATGGGTGGTGGGCACGGCTGGTGCTGTGCAGGGCTTCCTCATTGTACTGATCTGTTGCTGTGTAACGATGTTGACGGCAATATCGATGTCGGCGATCGCGACGAATGGCGTGGTGCCGGGCGGCGGGAGCTACTTCATGATCTCCCGTTCGCTCGGCCCAGAGTTCGGCGGCGCTGTCGGCATGTTGTTCTACACGGGCACCACGTTGGCAGCTGCTATGTACATCGTCGGAGCGGTGGAAATCGTGATGGTGCGACTCTACGAACTCAACAAAACGAGCCACCTTATTATATCCCTTCATTTTTTGTTTTTAATCACAGACGTATATGGCGCCGGGTATGTCACTGTTCGGGGACTTTACAAAAGACCCAGCAGCGATGTACAACAACTTTCGGGTCTACGGTACTGCGCTGCTGATTGTCATGGGCTTCATCGTCTTCATCGGTGTGAAATTTGTCAATAAGTTCGCAACGGTTGCCCTCGCTTGTGTCATCTTGTCCATTCTAGCTGTCTATGTGGGCATCTTTGTAAATATCAATGGAAATGATAACTTGCAGTTAGTATAACCTTTTTTGTACATTTTCAACACTCCTCTAATCTAAAGTTGAGATAGCCCTACCATAAACATCCTTTAAAGCAAGTTTAAACCTCCAAGAAGTGTTTTGACCTTAATCTGATATAACTTTGCTGTATAACTTTGAAAGGGGTAAATATCAAAGGAAACAATAACCTGCACTTAGATGACTTCCCTAACCTCAATCACGCCCCCGAACAACCTAACCTAATTTAACTCCGCCGTGACATAACCTTTAAACGGGCGCGACTCTAATTTCACGCTCGTTTGTCAGTTTTCACTCCTATCACTCGCCTACCTCCGTTGTTTGTCTTTTTGCCAAGTCAGTGCAATCGTATCGATTTCGTATTTTCGTAATATCATTAGCAAGTCAGTGTGCAGGGCTGTAGCAATGGCGCGATAAGGTCAACCCCCAGTTTTCGTACCGATTGAAAGACGTTTGCATAAAATTTGTGTTATTAACGAGAGAATCTCGCCGAGTGGCTTGCGTCGGTTTTCTAAATGGCTTTTCGCACGCTTTTATACTCACCTTGGTGATTTTTAAACTCATTTTTCAAAGGTGTCAATATAATAAACGTGCGGCGTCAGACAATTTATGAAATTTTCATTTTTTACACGAATTTGACTGATAAATGCTTAAAAGCTTGCTCATTTAGTTCAAATGGCGTCGTGTAATTACGCACTAATTATCGCCGCCCAATTAGGCAACCGAAATAATCAGGAAAGTCATTAATCTCGGCTTTTGTACGACGTGTTTTTCCCCTGATGAGATTGAAGGAATTCAGTTTTAATTGATGAGGTGGATTCAATACCTTCGGAGGCTGGTTGAGGAGGTTTTTGCACGTCCTTTTGCTGTTTTTACGGGTGCAGGTCTGAAGTAAAATTATTGGTTCTATTGATTATCTCGGGTTCGCAGCTGAAGGCGACTGAAATTGCTCTTTTTTTACGAGTGACCCTTAATCCTCCACAAATCCTTTCTAGTAGCAAGATGAGCAGGGTACGCGCCTCTCAAGAGAGGAATAAATCTCAATATTAATTGACGTGCTTTGCACCATCGCTTCTTTTTTCGGCACCTAGTATGTGCGTGCTTGGCCGTCGGTTGTTGAAAGACATCCCCATGACCTCCTGCAATAAGACTGTGGGTGGTGAGCTCCACCGCATGTTCTGCAACTCGACGACGAGCATCTGCGATCCATACTACAAGGCCAACAACGTTACCATCGAACGTGGTATTAAAGGATTATCCTCCGGCATCCTCCTCGGTGTGTGATTAGTTTAAGCCCTGTTTTCGTAATAACTAGCGCAATGCGCTAATTTGTTGTCTGTTTTACTTTGTTTTATTTCGGATGCGGGCAGAAAACGTTAGGGACAGCTTCCTGGAACTTGGCCAGTACATCTCAAAGGGAAAGGCTCCCGTCGACTTCGAGAATGTCGGACAACCTACCTACAACCAGGTGCTTGCAGATATTACCACCACGTTTACGATCCTTATCGGTATCTTCTTCCCATCTGTGACTGGTATTATGGCTGGATCGAACCGATCCGGAGATTTGGCAGACGCCCAAAAGTCTATTCCAATTGGAACCATATGTGCTATTCTGACCACATCGACAGTGTATCTTTCCGCCGTTATCCTCTTTGCTGGTACTGTGGACAACCTTCTATTGCGTGACAAGTAGGTGTCAATTGATTCCCAATCGAATTGCTGTAGTATACATAAATGTTTGCTTTAGGTTCGGCGTGTCCATTGGCGGAAAACTCGTAGTAGCGAACATTGCCTGGCCTAACCAATGGGTCATTCTAATTGGATCCTTCCTGTCTACCCTAGGAGCCGGTCTACAGTCTCTTACAGGCGCCCCGCGTCTTTTACAGGCCATTGCCAAAGACGGTATCATTCCATTCCTTGCTCCGTTTGCGGTATCCTCAAGTCGTGGTGAGCCAACCCGTGCCCTGCTCTTAACAATCCTTATCTGCCAATGCGGTATCCTCCTCGGCAATGTTGACTACTTGGCTCCATTACTCTCCATGTTCTTCTTGATGTGCTACGGTTTCGTGAACCTCGCATGTGCCCTGCAAACTCTCCTTAGGACTCCCAACTGGCGTCCCCGATTCCGGTACTATCACTGGAGCTTGTCCTTTATTGGTTTGGCACTCTGCATTGCAATCATGTTCATGACTTCGTGGTACTATGCGTTAGTAGCAATGGGAATGGCTGGATTGATCTACAAATACATTGAATATCGGGGGTAGATATATTCTGGCGCTAAAATTAAATGGTATGTTCTAAAATGTGATTTGACACTTGTGTAGAGCTGAGAAGGAATGGGGTGATGGCATCCGAGGTTTGGCTCTCTCCGCAGCCAGGTTCTCCTTGCTGCGATTGGAAGAAGGTCCTCCACATACAAAGAACTGGCGTCCACAAATCCTCATCTTGGTCAAACTAACCTCGGATATGGTACCCAAGTATCGCAAGTTATTCGCCTTCGCCTCGCAGCTTAAAGCCGGCAAGGGCCTCACGGTAAGCGCATCGATCATCAAGGGTGACTTCACCAAGTCCAGCAGCGAAGCAATGGCAGCCAAACAGAACCTTCGGCGCACCGTCGATGAAGAGCGCGTGAAAGGCTTTGTCGACATTCTTGTCGCCCGCAGTGTTACCGACGGATTATCGCATTTGTAAGTAATCTCTCGTTAGTTCAGTGGATTCCCCTACTTAGGGGAATTTTTGGTTGGTTTGAGTGGGTCTCAGCTAACCGCCTGCGGTTGTTGGAATGTCTAGGGTGCAAACAAGTGGTCTCGGCGGCATGAAACCGAACACGGTGATCCTCGGTTGGCCATACGGTTGGCGACAATCAGAGGACGATCGCACCTGGCAGGTATTCCTGCAAACCGTCCGCAATGTGACCGCCGCGCGCATGGCCTTGCTGGTGCCCAAGGGCATCAACTTCTTTCCCGACTCCAGCGAAAAGGTCGTTGGCAACATCGACATCTGGTGGATTGTGCACGATGGCGGCCTGCTGATGTTGTTACCCTTCCTGCTCAAACAGCATCGCACCTGGAAGAACTGCAAAATGCGTATCTTCACCGTCGCCCAAATGGAGGACAACTCTATCCAAATGAAAAAGGACTTGAAGATGTTCTTGTATCATTTACGTATCGAAGCAGAGGTTGAAGTAGTTGAAATGGTACGAATTTCCTCCTTTTTCAATTTCCTTAAATTGTCCTAGTATTTATTTTACTTAAGTCACTTTTTTATGTCTCCTCAGATGGACAGTGACATCTCAGCGTACACCTACGAGCGGACATTGATGATGGAACAACGCAATCAAATGCTACGAGAGCTGCGACTGAACAAGAAAGAGAGCCTCGGCGTGGTGAGTGTTGTGCTCTATTACTGAAATGGTCATAGCCACAGAAATACAGAATATTTATCGCAGGCGGGCGGTGGTACAACGCCAGTTGGCCCGCTCTCTGCCAGCACAAAATTTGATATACTCTATGAAAGCAATGCAATAATCTTATGATCTCCCGTTGTGTGTCTCTATATGCGAAGGTGCAAAGTCTGGTGGACTTCAATGAGTCAACAGAAGAAAAACTGCCATTGGTAACGCACATCACTGTGTTACGTTTTAGAGCCCGCTCATTTTTATGCCGACAGTTGTTTCATTTTTTGAGCATGAACGTTTATTTGATCGCGCCTAGATTTAGTCAGACCGATTGATTCTCGCTCATTGCCTCGTTTGACAATCACTCGATCTCGCCCAACTCAAAAATCAGAGACGCCATCGTAAACCGCCAACTTGACCAGTGTGCGGATGGTGGTCCATTCACAAAATCAGTCTCAGTACTCATTGAATCGACCACATCTATATCGTTCATCATCGTTTGTGCTCTGCTAGTTCTTTTTAAAAAATAACCTTAACTGTTTTGGACTGCTTTAACGTTGTTTAATGTTTACTCTCTTCACTCGTAACGCATCCGTTCATCCCACTGTCTATACATTCTCACTGTCGCCGCCATTCGAGACCGCTCACTGAACGAACATCTTATTCCTCAATGTACATGTTTGACCACCATGTTTTTTCTTTGCATATATCATGTCGCATTAACCGTCACCTTCCATTTAGAGTGTTCACGGCCATGCTGTGGGGCGCTACGGAGCGGAATTGTTGTAACACGAATTTGCTGTTTGTGCGCTGTAGGTTCAGTCGATAGTTGACCAGCATCATCAGAACGACGCCAAAGCGACGGCGACGAAGGTGCGCTTCCAGGAGCCCGGCTCCGAGAGCGGTGGTGCCAATGATTGTGATAATAAGAAGACCAACAACGATGAGGAGCCCTCGAATGAGGTTAGTAATGGAGATTAATTCTATAGTTTCTCTATCAAGAAACGGGAGAGAGAGAGGATTTTATGGTCTATATTATACTTATAGAACCCAGGTCGGAGCTAGTCTTCTCTAATCCACTTTAGTCAAGACTACTTTTGCCTTCACCCTATTTATGTGAACTCCAATTTAGTCTTATCCTGTCTTATCTCGTTTGGTCTAACCCAGTTCAGTATGTCTTAATCTAAAACAATTCAAGACGTCAGTTTACTTAAAGGAACGATAATCTTCTCTAATCCAATTTAATATACTCAATTTTAATGTAGTATAGTCTTGTTAAAATCATGATAAATCTAATTTAGACCTCTTCGGATGTTCATTAGATACTAATCTAACTTAATTCAGGGTTGATCCATTAGTTCTTAAAAAAGCCCAGACACTTATAGAAAATCACTATTACCAATAGGTCTCATCAGTTGTGGAGGTAAACGGTGACTGCGAAAACATGATCAAAGAAAAGGAAGACGCCTCGGAGAAGGAACCGCTTTCTGATAGCAAGGAAGATACGGAAACCGAAGAAGAACAGAAGCCAACTATGACACCGTAAGTCCTATTCTATTGAAATCACCAAATCATTTTCTACTCGAGCAGGTGCGGAGAGCTGTGCTAATGATTTCATTTTTGATGCGTCCACAGAGACGAAGGCAACGTGCGTCGAATGCACACCGCCGTCAAATTGAACGAGGTGATTGTGAATAAATCGCACGACGCTCAATTAGTCATTCTGAATCTGCCCGGACCGCCGAAAGACACCAAAGTGGAACGAGAATCAAATTGTAAGTCCAATTATTTACATTCCACTTTAAATTCCAACATGTTCAGTTCTTTATGGTTTTGTGAAAATTCCGTAAATTTATTACTATATAAAATTAGATTTGTTTATGACCTTGTTTCGTATAATGGACGTTATATTCCCTTGGGAAGATTTATATGCTGGCGTATAATATGTGTCTCCATTAGATACGATCCCCCCCATTGAGGGGCCAACTCGGCTGACTTTCCTCAAACCCGTGGGTATTACCAACCCACCACCCTTCATTGTTCACACCACAAAACGACCGAGTCATTGCTTAATTCCCGCAGAGATTTAGAAACGCTTTAAAATCCATTTTAGAGAATATTTTACAATCTGCACAATAGCGTGTATTATGCAAACCTAATTAAAGCGGTTCATTTAAATATTTATTTTAAAGGTAAAATTTTCATAATGGATATCAAATACGGATTAGCATAAAGACATTTAATATTAACTTTCTGGTATATTAATAGAATGTTAGTAATACATGTTATTTCATGTTCAATAGCCCATACTGTCAGCCAATTACACGTCACTCTTCACCTGACTCTCAATCAATTTAGAACAATCTTAATAAACAATTGAAAAACATATTTTTTAATTTACAGATATGGAATTCTTAGAAGTCCTCACCGAAGGCCTCGAACGAGTCCTAATGGTACGCGGCGGCGGTCAGGAAGTCATCACCATCTACTCATAAACGATCCAATCAAACATACCCCTTCCACCTACACCAAACACACAATTTACATGAGACCCTCATGTCCCACAAGAACCCTACGAACACAAAACATACGACACAAAACAAAGCGTTTGACGAATAAACTACCGCCGATTTACTGCGGCGAATTCGTTGCAACCACTTTGCGAACGACGTTCGAATCGAACGTCACGCAATACATAAAAAAGCGGCGAGGAAAGGAGAGAAACATAGAGTGTAAATTAGACATCTCCAGTTCTTTTAGCGTGGGCTGCATTTAAACAAAAAAAACTTTGATTCGATTCAACGAGGGAATAAACTAATGCAGTATTTAAAAAAGAAAAACCAAAAAACACAGTAAGACAAAGAAGATAAGTAAATTTATTAGTTGACTATATGAGTAATATAAATGAAAATTATATATAATATATATATATATATATATACAAGATATAGATGCATATATATTTGCCTGAATCGTGATTAAACCAAAGAGATTCTAATTTATTCTTCTTAATGTTAGAGTTCGTATTGATATCTTTGATATAATTGAGAAACGAAAATGAATAACAAATTTTAACGATTAGGTGACGTTTGATTTTGTTACAATGCAAACGTGTCACATTTGGAGGCCATGTCTAAGAAGCATCTCGTATTCATTTTTTGTTCTTTTATTTCTTCGTTTCTTTTTTCATAGGTTTTTAAGTTCATACGTATTTTTTGCCAATCAGTAATCGATCTTATGGATTATGATTACCTACGATTTTATTATTAAGTTTAGGCTAATATATTCTTAAGTTATTTCTGTTGAAGTTGACGTTGGTGACTGCCTTCCGGATGCTAGACATCAGATCAACACATTTTGCATTGTAATTGTAAAAAAAATGACGCGAATTGAGTTAATTCTAGCAAATTTACGTAGACTATATTGAATTGTGTCAAATCAAAAAAAAGAAACATTTGAAGATGGAAACTGAAAACACTGTAACTGCTCATTTTTCTACATCTATAACTAAACATCTCAAAGTTAAGAGAAAGAAAAAAAATATATGAAAAAAATAACAATCATCGCATTAAGGTAAAATTTTCGACATTTAGTGACATTTGCAGTATTCATCACTCTCTAATCTATTTGTAAAACTCGATTGCAAACACACTTTTGCGGGGCGCGCGCGAATATTGCGCCGTGCGAAATTCTTTTCAAAACTCGACTACCACAATGGCGACCCGCGCGCAACAGATGGCGCTCACGTTGATGCGCTTGTGACGTTCAGCGGCCGTATATGCATGCATGGGTTTAAATACAACTTAACAATTAACGCAAAACGTAAAGTAGCACGAGGCATCTCTTAAGGAACTAATTGCAAAATGCATATAAACAAAGTAATGAAAACAAACATAGAATAAATTTTACTCTCCACGCATAAAAAATAGTAGCGAAAAATGCGTCGTCTTTATGAACGCTGCAATTTTTCGCAACTTGTTCATGCTCGAGATAAATCTACGTTGATAGTGAACACATGATTTAAATAAGCAGTTTCGGAGAGTGACTCTCGTGAGATAAACATGCAAAACAAAGTAATAATTATTGTAAGATACCACGCATTACACGCATTCACATTAACATTCAAAAAACTACAGTCGTTCGAATACAAAAAAATGAAAACGTATAAATACAATTATGAGATAAATATAACGCGAGCATAATTCGACTACTACTATTACTAAATGTTACCGTATACATACAAAAAAATATACAATAAAATGTACCTCAACTTAACAGATTATTGCAATCTTGCAACACTCGAACGCAATTGAAAAATTCAACCGTTTGATTAAATTTGCAGAAGAAAAAAATGATAAAAATATAATACTAGTTTAGAAGTACATGCGAGCATTTTGATTGTCTTTGGTTTTGATTTCAGCGTCGTTTTAGCATGCATAAACAAAAAAGAGAAAAGTGAAAAAAAAAATCAACACCAAAATAAGTGCAATACGATGTTTTTTGCTACTCAATGGTTGCTTTTTCAGTCACAAAACAAAACCCTTTTTTATCGAAAAGAAACTTTTTACCAACATTTACAAACATATATAAATACACCATGTTCGAACATCAAACTTTTCACCGACAAAATGGTAACTTTCACTAGGTCATGTCACGTCAAAATGTGTAAAAAAATCTATTAACATACAATAAACTTTTGAAAAACTACCTAAGTACATACACTCTTGAGCAATATTAAAATCTAATCTTAAGGATTGTCAAAGATTGTCAAATTATATTATTATTATATATAAATGTTTGAAAGATAAGGACAGGAATAACACAAGAAGATAAAATTGCTTGAAATGGTGGGAATTACTTCAAAATTTGCAGCGACAATTTTATAGTAATTACATGGAAATTGTCAGGAAATTGAAACAAAATAAAACCAGGTCCATCCAACATGACCAGCGTGCGTTAGATTGAAACAAACAAAATATAGTGGCACTAGTGATCTCATCTAGCCTTAACGGTACCTTGATATAAATATTTAACTAATAATAATATTTACACGAATTCAAGTCATCAAACTCCAAAAGAAAATTAAGAACACTGAAAACGCGCGTACGCAGACATTATCCGCAAAAATAACACAGAATACCATTTAACAAAGTATTGACATAATGATAACTTAATGATGAGTGTCTGTAATAACTATACATATAAATACTGAGTAATATTGTACTTGCTGATTACGCCATTCTACGAAGGGCAGCCCAATCTCTCGAAATATTAAAATTGTTCGACTCTGAGAAAATGAGAAACGACTGACCCCACAATATTCAAATCGTTTTCCTTCTTTTTTTCTAATAGAATAATTTTGTCCTGATTTCTGTGATCATCAATGTGTCAATCAATAACCGAATTTAGTATATGCTTTTACTCTTGTCCTCAATGGCGATGATTATGATTAAGATGACACTCTTTGTATTATGTGTAGTTTTGTAGATATATTACGATATTGTAAATGGCGTAAACTGCTCTATCTAATTATGACAATGTGTTCATTGGATAAACAAATGGAAATCTATGCATAGTTGGAAGATGTATGGTTTTATTTCTATGATATGTATTAGAAATGACATTTTTAGGAATAACAATAAAGTTACGCTGAAGATTTTGTTTTCAAATCGCCTTTAATTTAACCCTTTGATTTACTTCTCGAGCATAGCTCGCCGCTCGTCGTATGTAGATGAAATGGACACCGCGGGTATAATTGATTAACCCTGGCACTGATATGCGAGGTAATACTAAAAATGACTCATAAACGATGGCCGACATATTTACGATTAGCTCGATTTGCCCACACTTATTGTTAGAATACTCTCCTTTTTCATATGAGACCATTTTTCGGTAATCGGAGAAACATTATCTTTTTCTCCAAAAATCAGTCAAGCTAAAAAATGTATCACAATAAAAAGGACAGCATTCTCCATGGGAAAATGTAAAAATATCCTCAAAAAGTTGAATAGTTTTCGAGAATCTCTAATACAAATAAGTTATATTATGTTATTATTTATTTTTATTTCTTACAGATTTCAATTTACAATCTTATTCTTTGAACATCATAAGGAATACGTATGAATAAGTGTTAGTTTTAACCTCTTACCTACACGACAAGGTGTATGCCGCCCATGTGGCACGGTGGTAGTCGGTGGAACTGAAATAGAGGATCGTGAGTCCGTCGAAGCTCGGTGGGATCAGTCGTTTTTCCAGGCAAATGGGTGGTCGTGAGTCGGATGGAACTCAAAGATCGTAGGCCAGTGGCAAAACGCTTCGCGGCTGTTGACCATTCTGTTTTGCCAAAACGTATGCTTGAAAAATAAAACCTTTCAAAGCTCCGCAGGCAGGATTCGAACACGCCGCGCCATGACACTAAGCACACGCCATTTCATTCCATTTAACAACAACATTTATTAAATATATACAGGTAGATAATAATAATGAATTTTTACATACAATGTTATATAAAATCTGTGTGCCTACTTAACTTAAGCTTAAACAACAGGATCTTTA
>JAODAC010024850.1:0-17098 GCA_027575185.1 Mimaenictus wilsoni
TTAATCCGCTATTGAACGGTATTTTTATATTATTGATACCTTTTCATAATCCTGAGATATCATAACTTTTATGTGGATGAATCATTCTCAATCGGTGAAAATTTAATTTCAAGTTATTAAAATTGCATTTACTCGTTAATATGTTATAATATTTTAAAGAAACTAATGACATTTGAAAGATAATATCATCTTACTTCCCAAGGTTAGGTTACCGAAGGTTTGGTTACCTATGATTAGGTTAGGATAGGTGAAATTAGGTTTAATTCCATGTAATTTAAGTGGCAATTTCAAAAAAATTATTGTTATCTAATTTTAAGCTTTAGTTGTATATTATCTACCAAAACAATTTTAATGAAAGTAATGCCGTATGAATGAGAATTTAATCCTCTATAGAACGATGTTTCTATATTATTGATAACATTTCTCAATCCTGAGATATCTTGACTTTCATATAGACGAATCATTTTAAATCTTATTCAAAAAATATTGTTATCAAATTTTCGGCCTTAATTACACATTATCTATCAAAGCAATTTGAATGCAATCAACGCAGTATGTATGAGAATTTAATCTTCTATAAAACGTTGTTATCATATTATTGATATCAGTTTTTAATCCTGAGATATCTTGACTTTTATATAGTCGAATCATTTTAAATCTAATTAAAAAAATATTGTTATCAAGTTTTAAGCCTCAATTACACATTATCTATCAAATCAATTTTGTTGAAAACAACACAAAATTAATGAGAATTTATTTCTCTATAAAACTGTGTTTCGATATTATTGATATCTTTTCTCAAGCCTGAAATATCTTGCTTTTTATATAATCGAATCATTCTAAATTTGTGAAATATAAATATAATTTTTAATTTTACAATTAATCAACCACATGTTATTACATTTTAATCAATCTATTGAATTTTGAAAGAGAATACTATCCTCTATAAAATACTATTAATCCGCCACTGATAGCGGTTTCGATACATACGATATGATATCATTTTATTCCTAGTTCTGAGAAAATGAAATAATGCCGAACATACTTTTAAAAATTTTATTACAAGCAAACGATTACTGCAAATTTAATAAATAATACACTAAATGAAAGAGAATTTAATCCTGAACAAAATATTGTGCCTATATTATTAATATCACTTCTCAGTCCGTAGATATCTTCATATTTATAAGCGAACATTATTCGAAATGAATGAAAATTCAACTAAAACTTTTAATTATACTTAATCAACAGTTGTATCTATAAGATATGATATTCGATGATATGGTAGATGAAAGATAATAGAATCATCTATATTATTTAAATTTTAGGTGAATATCATGCGATTTTGTAAAGAAATTGTAAAGAAATTTCCGACTTTGTTTAAAATTGTCTACAAAAATATAGTGACTAAAGTTTATGCATTAATAACACGTTATTTATCAGAGAAATTTTAATGAAAATAGATGTATATGAATGAGAATTTAATCCTCTATTAAATAATGCCATTATGTCGTTGATATCATTTCTCAATCCAGAGATATCGTTACTTTTACGTATACTAATCATATTGAATATGCGGAAAATGAATTGACATATTTAAATTACATTTAGTCGGTGGCATGTTTTAGGGATTTTAATGAAACTAATATCCTTTGAAAGAGAATTTTATCGTATATAAAATGATATCAATATACAGCAGATATAATTTTCCATAATTATGATATACATTTTTTATTACTACTTGTTTTTAAGAAAGTGTAAAAATGTCGAACATACCTTTATAGCTTAATTACATGAAAACGATTAACACTATTGTAATAAGTAAAACTGTGTAGGAAAGAGAATTTAATCCTCTACAAAATGATGAACTTGTCTTTGCAATATCTTTTTTCTATCCTGAGATATGGCAGCTAATATATGGAAACAACATAAGATTGCAGCAAGATATCAAAAAAAAAAATAACAAAATCGTTTTGAAGATAAGAAATATCTTTCCCTGTCAAGTAAAATTGTATTTATTACTTTGAATTTAACATTATACTGATCTTACTAAATGTATTTACCACTTTTTGCATATTATTTCATCGCTTCAGACGTACTTATCTCCACTTTTGTAAAATTCCACTTTTTGTAAAAGAAAGGAGCTTTACTAATTTATAAAAAAAAAGTTTAAAAAATGCAAATGACGGCTCATTAGTGTGCGTCGTGATAACATTTACGTACGACGACTTAGCAGCGAATGTACATGCCATATGATGAGTTCGATGGCGTTGAAGTAACGCCGGGACGAAATTTAAGCGCTTTCTGACTCGAGCCTGCCTCTTCTGCCGGCGTTGCCTGCTGCCTGTTTGGCTGAAACGCCTCTGGCCGCAGTCGTTTCGGTGCATTTCGCATTCGTATATTTCGTATTATTGGCGAGCGGGGATTTTATGCAAATGCGTGTGAAGCGATGCGCGATATCGCTCGATATGCTGCGCTCGCGGCGAGATGTTTCGCAGGCGTTTTGCATTCCTGCTGGCTTTTGCACTTTTCGCATGTGTGCGTTCTTTTCTTGTCGCTGCAATGCTTTTCTTGCACGCAGAAAAACGCACAGTTGGACGGACGGTTTTATGTTTGGCCGTAGAGTTTGCGGTGGATTTCCAGAGTTTAAGTGGATTTCTAAGCAAATGGACGCCTTTTTCAAGATGCTCTTTGCCATGCAGATGTTTGTGGATGTTTTCGGAGGGGGGTGAGAAGGGAAGGACGGGAAGAGGAGCGCCGGGATGGTGATGTTAGGGAGGAAGGGGGAAAGGAAGGTGCATGTCTGAGATGCTAAAATGTACGTACGCGAATACGCGACGATGGTAAACGTGAAACATGAAACATGCAGAGGCTAAGTACGTAAAATGAAAGGCGTCATACTCTTATTCCTTTTTTTTGGAAATCAACAAGATTGTATCACAAATTTGAGAAATATATCCTCGCAATTTTTTTTTTCATTTGGAAACCAGACAAAAAATTTCAGTAAAAAAGATTGTCTGTAATTCAACACCCTGTATCGTCTAAAGTTTTGAAGTACTAAACTTACGAAATACCGTAAACGATGTAGAATTTTTCTGGCTTTCTAACAACACAAAGACCATGAAAATCGGTTAATTAATATAGGCATTACATAGGTTTTAATTGTTAACAGTCAATAAAAGTTTTGAAGAAACAAAAATTAGTCTAACTCGTTCAAACTCAACTAAATTTCAATGTAAAAAATTATAGAATACTGCAAATTAAAGCCTGTTAAATTTACAATTATTCACTTGAATGAGCTTGGAAAAATATATATTTGTTTATTAGTTATAGTAATTTGAATATTACAAATATTATTTTCAAGAAAATGCACTTTAGTTTCATGTAACTTTCTGAATTTAACTTTTAAACAGCCTGTATCTTCTAGGATTTTAAAACTAATAAAATGATCTAAGCCGTTGTTTATAGAGAATTTTTCTAGCTTTCCGTACACCTATAACTTAATAAATTTGACAAATATGTAAAGAAACTATGATGGTGTTAATTGCTTAAATCTCTTACAATGAACTTTAAAAACTTAATAACTATTAAGTCAATGTTACGGACATAATGTTAATTTGACATAGTTTTGTAAATATAAAGCTTGTAGACCTTTAAATTTTCTATAATCTGGTACCACGACATAGATTTCATGTTAATTTGTTAACGATTTATTGCTAATTGAAAGTGACACATGTTTTTGCCTGAAATGTTTACAAGTTCTTCGGCTTCTTTTTCAAGTTATCTTGTATCGTCTATAATTCAAAATGGAATAAAATTTTGCCACAGCCGTTTGATAGGAAATTTTTCTAGCTCTTTTCTGCAATTTCGCCTGTTAAAATTTGTTAAACTGTTTATTAGTGAAATATCTTTAAATTGATTGCATTTTTGTAATACCCAAAAATGGATTAATACCTTCTTCGTCTCCTTAAGGCCGTAAATTATATTGTGGTGAACTTTGAAATACAAGCATACCGAAGTCTGTTAAATTTCTTATGATACCATGAAAAGCTTTTGTTGATACCTTTATTTGTTAATTGTTTATACGTAAATGAATATCAACTATGCTTTTACGACGCATGACTGTATTTTTCAAACATCTACATTTTTAAATTTCTCATTTAATACGCTGTATCTTCAAGTCTGTTCATAGTAGGTAAATACGGATAGAAATATATGATAGAGCATTTTTCTGGCTTTCCGAAACTGTTTAATTGATAACAATCGGTTGAATAGTATATTAAATAATTGTATTTCAAGTGAGCTCTAAATGACTGCATTTTTCTAAGACTTAAAAATATTTACTAGTTTATATCAATCTAAGGACGAGAATTATAGTAATATGAGTTCTGCAATAAACTTTGTAGAAGCTAGTTAAATTTCCTATAATATCCAGAAAAGCTTTTGTTGATATCTTTATTTGTTCCTGATTTATAGCCACTTAAATATTAACAATTTTCTTTGCATATTTTTAGCTCATTTGTAATATCGTATTTTACAATTTTCAAATTTAACACCTTATATCTCATAGAATTTTAAACAGAAACAGTGGATGTCTTGCTGTAATCGATAGAGAATTTATCTGGCTCTTCAAAAGTATATATTCTATTCAAATAACTTTAATTTAGTAACAGCCAGAAAGCTTTTAATTAGGAGATGTTCTACCAAAAAAATTGAATCGCCCATTCTCATATTTTAAATTTCCATTTTTAACATCCTGTATTCTTAAGGCTTTTTAAAATAATAAAATATAGTTCAAGAGATGTGATAGAGAAATTTTCTGGCTTTCTTGAGTTATATCGATCGTCAAAATTGGTTAAATAGTTCATTAATTAAGTACGTTTTAAATTGGGATTTAGTTAATTTAATTTTTCGTTGTCCTTAAAGCAATAATATGTTCATATTACCCTGCCGGACGTAAATTGTATTATTATGCGTTCTGAAATAAACCGAGGGAACGTCTATTAAATTTCCCATAATATTCAGAAAAGCTTTTGTTGATATTTTCATTTGTTCCTGATTTATAGCCACTTAAATATTAACAATTTTCATTAGATATTTTTAGCTCATTTGTAATATCGCATTTTATAATTTTCAACTTTAACACCTTATATCTCATGTAATTTTGAACAGAAACAGTGGATATTTGCAGTAATCGATAGAGAATTTATCTGGCTCTTTAAAAGTATACATTCTATTCAAATAACTTTAATTTAGTAGCAGCCATATCGTTTTTAATTAAGAGATGTTCTACCAAAAAATTGAATCGCCCATTCTCATTTTCTAAATTGCTATTATAACATCCAGTATCTTCGAGGCATTTCAAAATAGTAAAATATAGTTCAAGGAATGTGATAGAGAAATTTTCTGGCTTTCTTAAGTTATATCGATCGTCAAAATTAGTTAAATAGTTCATTAATTAAGTGCGTTTTAAATTGGGATTTAGTAAATTTAATTTTTGATTGTCCTTAAAACAATAATATGCTTATATTACCTTGGCGGACGTAAATTGTATTACTATGCATTCTGAAATACACCGTGGGGAAGTCTGTTAAATTTTCTATAATATCCAGAAAAGCTTTTGTTGATATCTTCATTTGTTCTTGATTTATAGCCACTTAAATATTAACAATTTTCTTTAGATATTTTTAGCTCATTTGTAATATCGTATTTTACAATTTTCAACTTTAACCCTTATATCTCATAGAATTTTAAACAGAAACAGTGGATGTTTTGCTGTAATCGATAGAGAATTTATCTGGCTCTTCAAAACTGTATATTCTATTCAAATAACTTTAATTTAGTAGCAGCCATATCGCTTTTAATTAGGAAATGTTCTACCAAAAAATTGAATAGCCCGTTCTCATGTTTTAAATTTCTATTATAACATCCAGTATCTTCGAGGCTTTTCAAAATAATAAAATATAGTTCAAGAGGTGTGATAGAGAAATTTTCTGGCTTTCTTAAGTTATATCGATCGTCAAAATTGGTTAAATAGTTCATTGATTAAGAACGTTTTAAATTGGGATTTAGTTATTTTAATTTTTCGTAGTCTTTAAAACAATAATATGTTCATATTACTCTGGCAGACGTAAATTGTATTAATATGCGTTCTGAAATACACCATGGGGAAGTCTCTTAAATTTCCTACAATATCCAGAAAAGCTTTTGTTGATATCTTCGTTTATTCCTGATTTATAGCCACTTGAAAATGAACCATTTTTGACTAAATTTTTTGATGAAATTTTTGACTATTTTCACTGTTTCAATTTTATCTCCTTGTATTTCCTGGGATATTTAATACATATACCGAGTGTTTTTAGTGTTGATAATAGAGAATTTATCTGGCTTTCCAGAAATATGTATGTTGTTTCAAAAACTTAATATTTCAAGCAATTAGAACGGCTTAAATGAGGAGATGTCATACCAAAAATAGTTCCATCATTTTTGACTGAAATGTAAAATAAATCCCGAACGAAAACAAGTCAATCGAACGTATTGCTTATAATCTCAACCTTGAATTGTAAAACTGTAAAATGTCTTAATACTCGAATTAGAAGGTTAACGCTATGTCGCACCACCAAATTCCTCAAACATATCAAACACGACTTAACATAATTTACAAACAGACATAAGACATGATTATGATTATCTTGAAGTTATCAAAGCACTTAGTACAAATCTGTGGGCAGTATTTTCCAGGTTGAATATACGCATTCACCATATTCTCCAAAGAACGCGAGAAACACGTCCAAGAAATGAGTCTTGCGCTGTGCATGCTGAGCATGCTGCGCATGCGAGTCTTATCCACATTACGATAATCGCCAGCCATAACTTCAGCTAGATATCACGCGGGACGCGGTCCTATTAGCGCCAAACGAAGCAACACGCCATCGCAACAACGAGCGCCCAAGTCCACTCTCAGCATGAGGATCATCAGATGTGACGATGAAGACGAAGGCGAAACAGGAAAAAAAAAACAACACCAACAAGCATGCACGAAGGGCGACCGGATAATAAGCATCGGAATGAGCGAACCTTCTTCTATACCTCACTGAGCACGAGGTAATACCATCGACTTACACACGACGACGACGTCGACGTCGACGACGACGACATCGGCATGAAGTTGACGCCCATCACGAAAAACGGCTGCCGCGACTGACGTGGCAGACGAATGGAAATTACGAAAACATCGTGTTTTTGCCAAACGGCAGAGCAGCGCAAATAGCCTGGAGGCGAATAACAATAATAATAAAATGATGGCAGGAAAACAAGTCGCGTTTGGAGATTTGCAAAAATGGTTGGCCTTCGTTACGGGGGTGAGACGACGATACGGGTATGTATATACGAATGAGCGTGTATACGAATACGAGTAGGTACATAAAAAATGAAGAAAATGAAGGAGATTACCAAGGTGGAGCAGGCAGATGCCTTCTAATATTATTTCTTCCAATGTAAGGCAACGAAAAGTTTTACAATGAAATATTTTGTTATTCTTATTATTAATACTGTTAATACTGATTGGCTTCGTTTATTTACTTTGGCCGTTTGTAACTAGGAACGCTTGGATGAATAGGAAGACTCTAATGCTGTATAGTTTGTTAAAATTCGTTAAAAACTATAAAAGTTAATAAGGTTTTAATATTTTCATTTTTTAAAATCTCAAATGACGCAAAAACATGAATAACATTAAAACCTCCTGGCGGCTGACAGTCACATTATTGTGACTTTGGGAGTAAAATATACTATAGCCCTTTAAATTTTCTATAATATTATAAAAAGCATGTGTTGATACATTTATTTGTTTATTATTTATGGTCAATTGAATGTCAATATTGTTTTACGGTGTAATACTGCCATTTTTTCGATTCATTATTTCAAGTTTCAATTTTAACGCACTGTATCTTCAAGGCGTTTTCAAATAATAAAATAGTAATCACTCTGGGCGATAGTGTATTTTATTGGCTTTCTTATAGTATATTGATGATAAAAATCGGTTAATTAGTGTATGAATGAAGTTGGTTTTAATTAACTGCATTTCTTATAAGAATTGAAGAAGCTTCGATATAAAGCCAAAAAAGTAATAAATTCACGGCCTTCTGACGGTCGTCAAAAGTGTTGTTGTGAGTTACGGAACGAAATATACTGTAATCCGTTAAATTTCCTATAATATCCCGAAAAATTATTCTACATACCTTAATTTGTTTATTATTTATAGTTAATTCAATGTTAACGTTGTTTTACGGCACGTTTTTTGTGTTTTTTTCCATTAAATTTTAAACATTTCAATTTTGACAGCCTGGATCTTCAAACGCTTGTAAAATAACAGAATAATTTTTCAACGACGTGATAGAGAATTTTATTGGCTTTCCTTTCCTATATCGTTCATAAAAATCGGGTAATTAGTGTACGAATAAAGTCGGTTTTAATTAGCTGCATTTATTTTAAGAATTGAGGAAGTTTCGATGTAAAGCCAAAAAAAGTAATAATTTCACGTGCTTCTGACGGTCGTTTAAAGCGTTGTTGTGAGTTACGGAGTGAAGAATACTATAATCCATTAAATTTTCCATAATATCCTAAAATGTTATTGTACATACTTTAATTTGTTTATTATTTATAGTTAATTGAATGTTAACATTGTTATTCGGCATGTTTCTGTGTTATTTCATTAAATTTTAATCATTTCAATTTTAACAGCATGTATCTTCAAACGCTTCTAAAATAACAGAATAATTCTTCAACGGAGTGATAGAGAATTTTATTGGCTTTCCTTTACTATGTCGTTCATAAAAATCGGGTAATTAGTGTACGAATGAAGTAGGTTTTAATTTGTTGCATTTATTGTTAAAATTGAGGAAGGTTCGATGTAAAGCCAAAAAAAGTAATAATTTCACGTGCTTCTGACGGTCGTTTAAAGCGTTGTTGTGAGTTACGGAATGAAGTATACTGTAATCCGTTAAATTTCCTATAATATCTCGAAATGTTATTGTACATACCTTAATTTGTTTATTATTTATAGTTAATTGAATGTTAGCGTTGTTTTACGACACGTTTCTCTTTAAATTCGTTTTTAAAACAATTATTTTAACATCCTGTATCTTCAAGCCGTTTTACAATAATTGAATACAATTTCTTCGAGCTGAAAGAGAATTTTTCAGACTTTCACCTACTATTTCGTTTACTAATATCCGTTAATTAGTACTGGAAGTAAACAAGCTTTAATCAATTGCATTTTTGGTAACTGCATTTAAAGCATAAATAATTTTAGATTCATCTGACGGAAGCCTATAATATTGTTACCAGGTCTGGATCAAAATATAGAGTAACCTGTTACATGTTGTATTATATCCTGAAAAGATTTTGTTGATAACTCCGTTTGTTTATTATTTAAAGTTAATTGAATATCAACATTGTTTTATGTATCATTTCTTCATTTTCTACTCACATTATTAAAATTTCCACTTTAACATCCTGTATTTTCATGCCGTTTTCAAATTGGAAAATACTAATAACTTTATATGATAGAGAATTTTTCTGGCTTTCTTAAAATGTAACAATAATGAAAATCGAGTAATTAGTTTAAGAATTATTTGGGTTTAGATGTGGATTTTAAGAGAATTCGTTTTTTTTTTGTAACATTATTTACTCTATCATTTACTTCTATTTACTTTATCTACGAGTACATAGAGAGGGTGGAGTCTTGGTAATTGCCTAGTAGAGCACATACAGAATTCAATAGTTGTTAAAATTTTATGGTTTCCATAACAATCGTGATTGAGGTTGTTCCAACAGAGTATACGGTCTTCTGACGATCTTCTGAACAAAATTCTGATATTATAATGGGTTCTAATATTATATATCAAATGTATTCAAGTCTTCAGACTGAATTTTCTTTATTCAGGCATAAACTCACTACTCCTGGACTGGCCAGCGTTGATCTAGTTGGCGATCAGACATATATGTACAGTGACAGATTAACGAAGTTGGTTAGGTTAGGTTAGGAGACTTTCAGTTCAAGATTTTTCAAAAATCTTCAAAATTGTATGGGGAATTCCTAACCTAACCTAACCTAACCTAACCTAACTTTAACCTAACTTTAACCTAACCTAACCTAACCTAACCGAACCTAACCTAACCTAACCTAACCTAACCTAACCTAACCTAACCTAACGTAACCTATTTTATCCTAACCTAACCTAATCTAACCTAACCTAACCTAACCTAACAAAACCTAACAAAACCTAACCTAACCTAACCTAACCTATCCTAACCTATCCTAACCTAACCCAACCTAACCTAACCCAACCTAACCTAAACTAACCTAACCTAACCTAACTTAACCTAACTTAACCTAACCTAACCTAACCTAACCTAACCTAACCTAACCTAACTTAACCTAAGCTGACCTAACCTAACCTAACCTAACCTAACTACTCCTGAACTGGCCAGAGTTGATCTAGTTGGCGATCAGACTTATAGGAACAGTGATAAATTAACGAAGTTGGTTAGGTTAGGAGGCTTTCAGTTACAGATTTTTCAAAACATCTTCAAAATTGTATGGAGAATTCAATTGTTGTCGGGACAGTCAAAAACTAAGCAACGAAATAGCCTAATTGCCTTATCTATAATTAAGAAATGATTCAGACTTACATTAAGTACAATTCGAGAGTAAAACGACACTTAACGATCTTTACACGACCGTAACAATCACAAACTAAGTCATTTGACTTAACCAAAGACGCTTTCAACCCGTCCAAGTAAGGATATGCAAAAATCTAACGGCATCACCGGACAAACCCTTGGAATAACCGCCATAAAGCAACACTTGAAGGTTAAACTGCAAGATTCAGTGAGTTAACCTAACGGTACCGAACGTACAATGTTGTGTGTCCATGGTTGTTACCACCATGCGCATGAAATGTTTACACCGTGGACAAAAAACACCGTTAATGACCGCTGCATTGAAGGCCATCAAAACATCGCCGCCCTGCCCTGCTGCACACAACTGCGCCGAGCCGTAGACGTCGACGTCGACGACGACGACGACCATCAAAGGGTTCGCGACGGCTGGCACACCGTTATGCAATTGTACACGCATACGCAAACACGTATATAGCAGACTCTCACAGACACACACACACACACACACACACACAACGGCTATGGACCAGACCACAATGGGCTCGCTCAAACGAGGTAACTGAGTTATTATGCACGCGCGTTCGCAAGGCTGTTTCGGTCAAAAACAAACGGCATGCCGAAGCGGGCACGTAAAACGGGTAATAAAATATGAGCGACGTCGCGTTTTTTTTTGCTTTTGCCTTGCGTCTTCTGCCGTGGTGTTGGTTGGTGTTGGTTGTTGACCGTTTGCGCTTCGCTATGGTTGATAATCGACGGTGGAGAAGAACTGCAATAAATCGTCGAACGGGCGCGGAGGTTTTCTGGTCAAGGACCATGGACCAGCGTTGATGGTGAAGGTACCGTTAGGAAGCTGGATTTCAGCTGGATATGATGCTAGAATGAAGCCAGTTTGTGTCGTCCTCCGGCTGCGATTTGACATCGAAAATGTTGCAACGATCGCGTTAATATCGCTCATTAATATACGAATTTGGAGTTTTGGAATTTTTCGTTTTCATGTTAATAATGTTCTGTTAAAGTTTTGTGACTTCATCATCTAAAAACTGATTTAGTAATCAAATCCTCCATTAGGTAAGACCTCGATTTTGTATTGATACTTAGACATTAAAAATGAATCAATTTCATCGACTTTTGTACGGTTTAAGAATATTTTAAAAATGGAAATTATTAATGGGTGTAACCATTATGCGAGTAACAATATCACGCTGTTGATTGGTTATTAGTAGGACGTGGTAAAACCAACAACAACGAAGTTCTTGAAAGGGGGAGGATAAAAAGTAGGGGGTTGCTATGGTAACACCCTACATTTTACTTATGTTAGTCCCTCTTATATAAGAACTAAGAAATGATGACAACCAAACTATACCAAAACTATATTAAAATTACCCAAAAGTTTTAGGAATTTAGGCGGGAAAAATGTCTAGGCCTAATCTTTGAGTATATTACATCTTGTAGATAATACTAGAAAGACACTAAAGATATCATTAGAAACAGAACATTAGTTTTCTTAAGAAAATATTCAATTTTTAATAAAAATGTATGTAATTTTATGTAAAATCATCAATAACTTCGGTTCTAATCATAATATTGGCAATGTTAAAATTGCTTAGGACAGTTAATTAGATGCTTATTACAATGAAGTTTTGCCCATTATTCTATCTTGAAAACTGTAATAGTTACAGGGCATTAAACTTATTGGCGGGAAATTTCTCATTCATCAGAATTGACAATTTTACATAAAAATGTTAAAAAAAACTGTTGAAATGCAATTTCATAATTTTACAATTAGACAAAATTGAGAGTTAACATTAACAAATGCTGAAAAGCAGACGAAAGCAAATGCAATTGTTTGCATAAGCAAAATTTGAATGTATGTAATTTTATGTAAAATCATCAATAACTTCGGTTCTAATCACAATATTGGAAATGTTAAAATTGCCAAAGATAGTTAATTAGATGCTTATTACAATAAAGTTTTGCCCATTAATCTATCTTTAAAACTGTAATAGTTACAGGGCATTAAACTTATTGGCGGGAAATTTCTCATTCATCAGATTTGACAATTTTACATAAAAATGTTAAAAAAAAACTGTTGAAAAGCAATTTCATAATTTTTCAATTAGATAAAATTGAGAGTTAACATTAACAATTGCTGAAAAGCAGACGAAAGCAAATGCAATTGTTTGCATAAGCAAAATTTGAATGTATGTAATTTTATGTTAAATCATCAATAACTTCGGTTCTTATCATAATATTCGCAATGTTGAAATTGCTTAGGATAGTTAATTAGATGCTTATTTCAGTAAAGTTTTGCTCATTATTCTATCTTCAAAACTGTAATAGTTACAGGGCATTAAACTTATTGGCGGGAAATTACTTATTCATAAGATTTGATAATTTTAAATAAAATTGTGTAAAAAAACTGTTGAAAAGCAATTTCATAATATTACAATTAGATAAAATTGAGAGTTAACATTAACAAACGCTGAAAAGCAGACGAAAGCAAATGCAATTGTTTGCATAAGCAAAATTTGAATGTATGTAATTTTATGTAAAATCATCAATAACTTCGGTTCTAATAATAATATTGGCAATGTTAAAATTGCCTAAGATAGTCAATTAGATGCTTATTACAATAAAGTTTTGCCCATTATTCTATCTTTAAGACTGTAATAGTTACAGGGCATTAAACTTATTGGCGGGAAATTACTCATTCATAAGATTTGACAATTTTACATAAAATTGTTAAAAAACAAACTGTTGAAAAGCAATTTCATAATTTTACAATTAGATAAAATTGAGAGTTAACATTTACAAACGTTGAAAAGCAGACGAAAGCAAATACAATTGTTTGTATAAGCAAAATTTGTTTGCTGTAATCTACTCGCATCTCAGCTAACCCAATTTAACCTAAGATAACCTAACATAACTAACCAGACATATTTTATATAACCAGTTTATGTAACATTATTTTATGTAACAATTAATTAGCCTAAACTCATTTTCATCTAAATTTTTAAATAATTTCAGGGTCGATTGTGTATCATTATATTCTAATGGTTAAGATTTTTTTAGAAAACTATTAAAGAGCTGATTGTTCCAAAATGGCGGCCATCAAAATATCTTCAAACTTGTAAGAGTTATGGGCCTCAAAGTTTTGGCGGGAAAATATAAAATGTATCTTTAGCATATGCATGGAAATGGCTGACTTTTTTCCTCGATTTCCTTTCACTAATTGTATGAGTAAATCTGATGGAGTCGAACAATTTTTACATTTCGTCCAATAACTTTGGTTGTAATTATTAAACATTAACTTTTGATGTGAATTAAGATAGTCAACGAGTTGCTAATTAATACAAAATATTTCTCATGGGAAAATCTTAAAAATTGTAGAAGTTAGAGAGCATTAAATATTTTGGCGGGAATCGTCCCAAATTTAAAATAGTGGCTAATTCTTAAAAAATACAAAGTGAGATTTTTAACCGTATGCCAGAGAATCAACAAATCTACCTAACTCACTTTTTAATATTTTCATAAACAAACCTATAAGATTTTTAAAATTTCCCGCCAAAACCTTTAAAGCAGCATAACTCACAAAGTTTCATAGATATCTTGCCATACTAAATTGTGTTGTATTTAGCAACTAATTAACTATACAAAATCATACAAAATTTTCCCGCCAAAACTTTTAACATGTGATAACTTCGATAATTATTCGAATATTTTGATGTACTCTTTGGTTTTACATGGTTTTAAACACGTTTTACGCGAAAATATTAACAAATTTACATGTTTTTAACCTGAGCAGGTTTAAAATTACCTTTTCGAGCGTTTGCATGGAAATGGCTGACTTTTTTCGTCGATTTCCTTTCACTAATTGTATGAGTAAATCAGATGCATAGTCGAACAATTTTTACATTTCGTCCAATAACTTTGGTTGTAATGATTAAACATTAACGTTTAATGTGAATTAAGATAGTCAACGAGTTGCTAATTAATACAAAATTTTTCTCATGGGAAAATATTAGAAATTGTCGAAGTTAGAGAACATTAAATATTTTGGCGGGAATCGTCCCAAATTTTAAATAGTGGCTAATTCTTAAAAAAATACAAAGTGAGATTTTTAACCATATGCCAGAGAATCAACAAATCTACCTAACTCACTTTTTAATATTTTTATAATCAAATCTATAAGATTTTTAAAATTTCCCGCCAAAATCTTTAAAGCAGCATAACTCACAAAATTTTATAGATATCTTGCCATACTAAATTGTGTTGAATTTAGTAACTAATTAACTATACACAACGATATTAATCTATTTACAAAATTTTCCCGCCAAAACCTTTAACATGTTATAACTTCGATAATTATTCAAATATTTTGATGTACTTTGTGGTTTTACATAGTTTTAAACACGTTTTACTCGAAAATATTAACAATTTTACATGTTTATAACCTGAGCAGGTTTAAAATTACCTTTTCGAGCGTTTGCATGGAAATGGCTGACTTTTTTCCTCGATTTCCTTTCACTAATTGTATGAGTAAATCAGATGCATAGTCGAACAATTTTTACATTTCGTCCAATATCTTTGGTGGTAATGATTAAACATTAACTTTTAATGTGAATTAAGATAGTCAACGAGTTGCTAATTAATACAAAATTTTTCTCATGGGAAAATCTTAAAAATTGTAGAAGTTAGAGGACATTAAATATTTTGGCGGGAATCGTCCCAAATTTTAAATAGTGACTAATTCTTAAAAAATACAAAGTGAGATTTTTAACCATTTGCCAAAGAATCAACAAATCTACCTAACTCACTTTATAATATTTTCATAAACAAACCTATAAGATTTTTAAAATTTCCCGCCAAAATCTTTAAAGCAGCATAACTCACAAAATTTCATACTAAATTGTGTTGAATTTAGCAACTAATTAACTATACAAAACCATATTAATAGGTTTACAAAATTTTCCCGTCAAAACCTTTAACATGTTATAACTTCGATAATTATTCAAATATTTTGATGTACTCTTTGGTTTTACATGGTTTTAAACACGTTTTACGCGAAAATATTAACAATTTTACATGTTTATAACCTGAGCAGGTTTAAAATTACCTTTTCGAGCGTTTGCATGGAAATGGCTGACTTTTTTCCTCGATTTCCTTTCACGTAGAGTAAATCAAAGACCCAGTCGCATAATATTTGCATTTTATGCGATAATTTAATAAAATATTTGATGCTGGTTCGTATAAAAGCTAACGCAGCGTAAGTAACGCGGTAATTGCGTCTCGCCGACACAGTGTACGTTTATGCATGTGTTTCACTAAGCTTATGTGTACACGGCAACCGAAGCTGTAAGTGCGTCTGTATGCGTTTCTCAGTGTGTCTCTCTCTCTCTCTCTCTCTGTGTGTGTGTGTGTCGTTGTGTGTTTCGGGCGGGAATGATAGCATCTGATGCCACCATGATGTCCTCTTCGGCGCTGTCCAATTAAAATGCGCATTCTTCGCGTTGGCCTGGCGCGCACCGGAGCGCGCGACATTCGTATGCAAATCAGTGTGGTTGTGCTGAGGACACTTGGCGTCGCTTGTGCGTCGACGATGCGACGACTCCATTTGCATGCGAATGCTGCGCGCTGGGCTTTTATCTAAATCAGATCTACGCGAATCGCACATGGCGTTCGCGAACGAGCTCAGCACTCTTCGGCCAAGCCGTGCATCGATGGCAACGACATCGAAAACGGCGACGTTTTCGATTTAAACAAAGTATGCACAACTGCAAGACGTCAGATGAACCTGCCAAAAAAGGGTGCTAAACATTTTCGCAAGGTGATGAAAAATTTGTGGGAGTTTAAGAACTTGAACGATTCTGCCTCAGTTAAGTCAAGACCACCCAAAAATTCAATTCAATGCGTTTGCAATTTGAATAGATTAAGATCATCGTTTAAGATTAAACTGGTTTGATCCAAATAAGTTGAGCTTAAGTCACTTCTTCATAAAGTTAATTTTGCTTCGAATCGGAGCGGTCTTGATGTCTATTCGTTCACATTTTAATTATAATAGATTTGGCTGCATTTTAAGTCGAAAGATTTTCCCGCCAAAATGTTTAAAACGCAATAATATCTAAACTATTAAGGATATTTTTATGAGGAAATTTTTATGGTTTATAGACATTTTTAATCAACTTCAAAAACTTTTATTAATCATTTTTATTAAAAATTACACCTTGCCGAAAAAATAAAAGGCAAAAGTTCCTGTAACTTTGATATTAATAGTAATATTAAAGTTATTAATACAAGTTTGGTTAGTTAAGCACTCAATGAATATAACAACATTTTGCTCATTAAAATATCTTCAAAATTGTAGAAGTTATAGGGTGTTAAAGATTTTGGCGGGAAATTTTTAAATTTAAATTTT
>JAODAC010024861.1:3765-17090 GCA_027575185.1 Mimaenictus wilsoni
CAGGGGTAGATGGGGAATTTAATTGAGGTACACGTACCGTTCCATTCATAGAAATATTGTTCTTGCTACGGTAATTATAGATAATTAAATTAGAAATTACGTTCACAAAAAATGAGATTGAGGAATGATTTTGATTTTGGCAGTATTTTTGATCACCTTGTATATTTTTTATCCATTTGAGCTATAGATGACTGGATGGAGAATTTTATTGAGGTTCTTATACTATTTCATTCATAAAAATGTTATTTTTCTAACGGTAATTATGGATCATTATATTTGAAATTACCTTCATAAGCAAATGAAATTTTGAAACAATTTTTAATTTAACAGCGTTTTTGATCACCTTGTATATTTTGAATATATCTATGTAATACATTGGTAGATGTAGAATTTAATTGAGGTTCATAGACAGTTTCATTTATAAAAATATTGTTCTTGCTACGGTAATTATTGGTAGTTATATTTGAAATTATATTCACGACAAAATAAAATTGTAACACAATTTTGTATTTTGTCAGCGTATTTATCCATCTTACATATTCGATATTTTATTATATAATAGACTAATAGAGAG
Organism: Mimaenictus wilsoni; assembly: GCA_027575185.1. Classification (NCBI taxonomy): domain Eukaryota; kingdom Metazoa; phylum Arthropoda; class Insecta; order Coleoptera; family Staphylinidae; genus Mimaenictus; species Mimaenictus wilsoni. The sequence goes on from JAODAC010024861.1 coordinate 4,340, forward strand.
AGAATTTAAGTGAGGTTCATATACACTTTTACCAATAGAAATATTGTTGTTACAACTGTAGTTATAAACAATTAAGTTTGAAAATTCTTTCACGAAAAAATAAGATTGTGAAATAATGTTGAATTTGGCAGTGTTTTTCATTACCTTGTATATTTGGCATCTGTTAATGTCCTACAGGGGTAGATAGGGAATTTAATTGAGGTACACGTACCATTCCATTCGTAAATATCTTGTTCTTGCTACGGTAATTATAGATAATTAAATTAGAAATTACGTTCACAAAATAATGAGATTGAGAAATGATTTTGATTTTGGCAGTGTTTTTGATCACCTTGTATATTTCTCATCCATTTGAGCTGTAGATAATTGGATGGAGAATTTTATTGGGGTTCTTATACTATTTCATTCATAAAAATGTTATTTTTCTAACGGTAATTATGGATAATTATATTTGAAATTACCTTCATAAGCAAATGAAATTGTGAAACAATTTTTAATTTAACAGCGTTTTTGATTACCTTGTATATTTTGAATATATCTATGTAATACATTGATAGATGTAGAATTTAATTGAGGCTCGCAGACAGTTTCATTCATAAAAATATTGTTCTTGCAACGGTAATTATTGATAATTAAATTTGAATAGACATTCACGGAAAAATGAGATTGTAAATACATTTGAAATTCACAGCTGTTTTTGAACCCTTTGTATAATTTGTATTTTATATTATCATGCCTGGATGGATACAAAATTTAATTGGGCTTCATACAAATTTGAATATATTAATATACAATTATTATGTCGATAGTTATGGATAATTGAATCTCTGTCATCTAATATTTCTAACAAATCATTCTAGTCATTTTTAAAATTTCTTTATAAATAGCAAAAACGTTTTCACCGTTTATCTCACCTTTTCACTTTTCTTTTATATTCTTAAACCCCGAAACAAATTCAGCGCCTTTTGTGTAGCATTAAAACGGTGTTTGCCTGACGCCTCCACCAACGCTTGTTGAGAACGCTGATGGTGGAGGCGCCGGGCAAATGCAGGTTATACTTGAGCACTCTGCCAGCCCTGCAGTAAAATTCTGAAAGTGATGCGTCCCCGTCGGCCGCATGGAATTAAGCAACAACGTCGCACAGACGGCAGCAGGAAACCACCAGGCTTGGTGGAAGTAAAAATAACGCTTCCCGACGCCGTTCCTCAGACGTCGGCAGAAGCTAGTGAGACATAAAACGCGTCATATAACACTTTGACAGCTGAATGGCATCGGTGCAGAATGATAAATGTGTGACGTTTGCTGAAAGTATATTGACTTTCTCCATATCCTGCTGAGGTTATACTAAGTTTGACGGAAACATATCTTTCCTTGAAACACTCATGAAAAGTATGGAAATGTAAGTAATTGTCACAGAAATTGCAGAAACATTTTCGCAATCTTGAAGGAATTGTAAACTTCAGGAGGAACAGAATATACACGTGTTTATTTCGTTAAAATTGGAAGAGAATTACAAGTTAATTTTAGGAGTATTTTCCGATCTAATTAAGATTCTGTCAAGATTCAGCCTATAGATTTTGATTTATGATCAGTTTTCAGTAGCATTTCTGCTTTGAGAAATTTGAGAAACTTGAAAAGTTGAAATTTTAGAGTATTAAATGTAATTATTAACTAAAAACTTTACAGTCTTACTGATTTATTGCCAAGTTTAGCATGGTTTTCTACTCTAAACTATTTTGTATGTGGCTTATAAAGTTTTGTTTTTTGTAAGCCAAAAAATCAACTTTATAAGGTAATAGGTTTTTTTAAGTTTTCCAAAAAACGTTTTTGAAAGAAAATTTTGGTAAAACTTGTGGAGCTTTATCAATTCAGCGCACATCAGCAGAAAAATGAAGTGGAAATAATGCATAAACGCATGAATATTCCCATTTCTATTCCAATTTGCTCTCTTTTGCTGCTAACATCGTCGTCCTGCGTGTCCTGCATAATATTCTATACACATTTTTGTGTCGATGTTGATCCTCCTCGCAAGTTATCATATGATTTTTTGCTACTTTTATGCTAACAATGCAAAAAATTGGTAAATAACATAAAATTCGCCGGGAAACATTGAAACATGAAGAAGACTTAATTGTCAAAACAGGATTTTTTCATATTTCAGATGCTGGATTGAACTACAAACAAAATAGCTGGAGATAAAGATATACATGATAATCCATAAACACGGAGAGAAGGTTTTAATTTGTAAGGGAGTAAATGAAGCTGTTAATGCGCAGACAATGCAAACAATCCCACTTCTGATGTAAGAGGTAAAATTGTTGATCCTAGATTCTGTCAATGCTCGTGCCACGATATTTCTACTTGGAAATGTATGCCTTAAAATGACTTAGGTTAGGAAGAAATGTGATGTTCTATCCCAGGAGGAGGAGTCAAGTAAATGTTTGTTTGTCACGTTAGCTATAAATGAGCGTATAGCTCTGACGCTTGAGTTTACTTCGCATCAGTTGGTAAAGAAGACTTAATTGTCAAAATGTGATTTTCTCATATTTCAAATGTTATCCATAATCTATAATCCATAATAACGGAGTCAAAAGGTTTTAATTTGTAATGGGTGAATGAAGCTGATAATGCGCAGACAATGTATCCCACTTCTGAAGTAAGAGGTATAATTCCTGATCCTAGATTCTGCCAATACTCGTGCCACGATATTTCTAGTTACAAATTTATACTATCTTAAAATGTCTTAGGTTAGGAAGAAATGTGGTGTTTTATCTCAGGAGGAGGAGCCAAGTCAATTTTTGTTTGTCACGTTAGATACAAGTGAGCGTATTGGACTGACGCTTGAGTTTACTTCGCATTAGTTGGTGGAACGCAGAGCAGCAACACCAAATATACCAATTGACCCAAGCGCTATTCATGTGACTATTTAGGAGAGGTTTAATTCCTCCCACTTTTATAAAAATATTTAATTTACAATGTGGACATTATCCCACTTCTGATGTAAGAGATAAAACTGCTGAGATTCTAGCAATAAAAACAGCAAGGTATCAAGATTGTTTTCAGGGCTAAATTGGAATAGATTCAGATCTAATTTTAATTATCCTTATCCTTATCAGTAAAAACAAACAGGATAAGTTAGGTGAAGTCAGGTAAGGTTAGAATAAGATGCTAGCTTAGATTATATTAAACGAGGCAATTTTTTCTTGTTTTTTTACGTCCCAACAAGAATTGCACACGTCAGGAAGAAGGTAGACTACAAGAACGTAACTACCGTACGTAATTATACGTAGAATAGACGGAAATCCTTCAGGATGTAGTTGTACATACAACGCGGTAGTAATACAATTAAGAAGGATGAGGATATGGAGCTAGACAGACGGCAAAAGAGCCGTATAATAGAGGACAGAGGATAGACTATGTAATCATCTACGCCCCGACACACACACACACACACACACACACATACACACTCACATCCACATATACAAATACATCTACATCTATACACACATCCACCTTCCACATCCATAGAAACATAGAAAGGCTGAAGTAGCGAAAAGACAGGATGAGAAAGGACATGATGTGAATAGGAAGGATAATCTTGTAATAAATTATGCAGAATATTGTGTAATAGACTTTGCTGACAATCTGCTACGACAACAATGCAAAGAAATGAATAAAATGAGAGGAAATTCCAAATATGTGTGGTCAACTTTTCCTGAACATATTCATACGTTTTGGAAGGTTAATAAGTCTCAAGGTTACTTCTTTTGTGCAAAATACAATAAAATATAGAATAGGGGAGGAGCCAAATCAATTCTTGTTAGTCACGTGTTTTACGAGTGAGCCTATACGCTCTGATGCTCGACTCTAGCGCCTAAGCCACCGATCATAACAGGCGCTACTCACGTGACTGACCGGGTATAATTTGGCTCCACCTCTAATCATTGCTTACCAATCACGTGGGTTACGAGTGAGCCTTTACTTTTGATGATCGATTTTGCGTCGCTTGAACTGGTAGAACGTAGCACAGCGACACAGTGTAGTGGTCAGGTGACGTCTAAGCTACCAATCATAACAAGTGCTACTCACGTGACTGTGCGGACCTGATTTGACTCCTTCCCTAATCATTGCTTAACAGTCACGCGGATTACGAGTGATGCTATACGATCTGATGCTCAACTCTGCGTCGCTTGAACTGACAGAACAACACGTCAATTGACGCCTAAGCTACCAATCATAACAGGTGCTATTCATGTGACTGCCCAGACCTGATTAGGCTCCCCCCCCTAATCATTGCTTAACAGTCACGTGCGTTTCGAGTGAGCCTATGTGCTCTGATGCCCAACTCTTCGTCTCTTGAACTGGTAGAACATAGCACAGCGTCGCAGTCATGTGGTCAAGTGATGCCTAAGCTACCAATCATAACAAGCCCTATTCATGTGACTGCCCAGACCTGATTTGACTCCTCCCCTAGTCATTGCTTAACAGTCACGTGGGTTACGAGTGAGCCTATATGCTCTGATGCCCAACTCTTCGTCTCTTGAACTGGTAGAACATAGCGTCGCAGTCGAGTGGTGAAGTGACACCTAAGCTATCAATCACAAAAGACGCTACTCACGTGACTATCCGGGCCTGATTTGGCTCCTCCCACTTTTATAAAAATAACTAATTTCACTTCCAAAGTATTGAAATACAATTTTGAAAACTTTTAAGAACAGAAATATGTATGCGAAATGATAAAATTATCCAAGTCACGGAAAAATATTTATTTTTTTATTTTTATCATGACTAACTACAAAAGAAAGTGGATATATTATAAATTAAAACAATAGAATATTAAACAGAACCATCACGTTTTTCCAGCTGTTTTCGCATATATAAACCGCTAACTTTGCGAAAGTTTGCCAAAACCAATTTTAGTTCGTTCCTAGCAGAAAATTAAGAAAACCGCGATGTTTACGATTAGACTATCGCTCTTTATCTGCATTATTTTAGGTCTAACTGATTTCGGTTTATCCACGCCGATTAACAATACGCCCGAAGACGAAACTAATCCATGTCCGGAAAGCGAGGAAAGTTCCAAGGACAAAGAAGTTAATGCAAAATACTTGAATACATATTTGACTGATTGGGCTAAAATTCAGAATCATGTAGAGGTATTCGGGAAGTACTTGGATTATATTTTGGAACACTCAGCTCTGATGTTCCAATTTCATGGTGAAAATATTCACAATGTAAAATATTGGAAACCAGATTTTTCGGAGCAACCAAACGATGATTACTATTAAAAGGTTAATTACTTTATGATTATCTTAAAACAAAAACGGAAAAAGAAAAATGGCAATGTTGTAATGTAGTGAAAGTTAAAACTAAAGCATTGAGCATGTAAAAATATATTCCTGAGCATTTAAATGTTCTTAAACTTATTTAATTTAAACAGAACCTAATAATGTGTTATATTCTAGGATACCTGATGAAATAAGCTTTTAGGTAGTGTACTGATAATAAAATTTGATGACTTTATTTGGAAGTTATGAGCCTTCAAAATGTGTTCATTTTTTCTTCATACTTTTTGCTTTTTTGTGTTTTTTTTTGTCATTTAAACAAAGATGGAGATAAGATAATGGAACAACTGATACAAGAGGATGATAGTATAAGAAATAATCTTTAGAATGGCATGAATGTTATTAAATTTGTAAAATTATTAATAAAGTTAGGAGGCGACAAAGTTTTAAAAGTGTCTTGACTTTTCTAGTTTTCGTCACCACAGCTATGGGCTGTACATCTGGATATATAAGTTCCTGTAATTGGTTTATATCAAATACAAATATATAATGGTTTGTACTGTTTGATAGCTGATGAAATTGTCTTTCAGACACTAAGTGATAATATAGTTTGATGATCTTTTCTCAAAGTTATGTGTCTTCAAGGTATCCTTTATTTTTTAGCAACAATTTTTATATTTTTGTTTCTTAATCACCAAGTGAATACAATACTGTATTGAATAATACGCGAAGATCATAGTACATGAAATTATGTTTACAATGGCGGTAATTTTATTCAATTTGGATGATTATAAATAAAGTTATGTGGCATCAAAGTTAGTTATACTAGTTCAATTATCCTTTTAACCTTTATTTTCCTCCACTGAGTTTTTGCTTGATAAAGGAAACATAACAAAACAAACATTTTATAAATTATATCTCGATCGATAGCCTAAGAAATTGTCTTCAAAAGTAACTAAAAACCATTAATATTTATCGATTAGTTTTGACGATATAATCGATCAAAATATACTAACTTTTATCGCGCTTTTTCTTCACATTTTCTTTATCCTTTATACTTTATTTACCTCCACGTAGTTTTTGCTTGATAAAAGAAACTTAGTAAGAGAAACATATTATAAATTATATATCAATCAATAGCCTAAAAAATTGTCTTCAAAAGTAAGTAAGAACCATTAATATTTATCGTTTAGTTTTCAAGATATAATCGATCAAAATATCCTTACTTTTATTGCGCTTTTTCTTCACATTTTCTTTATCCTTTTAAACTTTATTTACCTCTATGGAGTTTTTGCTTGATAAAGGAAACTTAGTAAGAGAAACATATTATAAATTATATACCAATCAATAGCCTAAAAAATTGTCTTCAAAAGTAATTAAGAACCATTAATATTTATCGTTTAGTTTTCAAGATATATTCGATCAAAATATCCTTACTTTTATCGCGCTTTTTTCACATTTTCTTTATCCTTTTAAACTTTATTTACCTCCACGGACTTTTTGCTTGATAAAGGAAACTTAGTAAGAGAAACATAGTATAAATTATATATCAATCAATAGCCTAAAAAATTGTCTTCAAAATTAAGTAAAAACCATTAATTTCTATCAATTAGTTTTGAAGATATAATCGCTCAAAGTACCCTTACTTTTATCGCGCCTTTTCTTCACTTTTTCTGATCGAAATAATCTATAAATCAATGATTTACACCTTGTCAACCGCAATTGATACCTAGCCTGTATGTTATTACTTCTTTCGGTAATAATATATAATCTGCAGGAATATATTTCGGAAAAAAGTAATAACGCAATAAAGAATTACAAGAATATTCCAATAAAAAGGACATTGATGGGACGATTTAATTTATTACACTCGTTGATTAGAATGACAGGAAAGAACGTTCGACTCAGGAAAATGCAGGAAATTGTGCAGGAATTACGCAGAAATTGAGGCAACTGTACGCGCTGAAGCATACTAAATACCCGACTTATTTTACGAGCGTTTTATTGGCTTTATCTCTCGCTTTTGCGACCGCAAAACAAATGAAATTTGTTATACGTACTCATAAAAAAAGATATATACACTGTTTTATTTTTATTATTATTAATACTTTTATAAAATGTGGTTATTACGTTGTTAAATCCTTAAAAATACTCAACATGAAAAGGAAAACAAATTAAAATGTGTTTACCTTCAATTAAACGAGGTTTTTCCTCGTGTTTTCTTTGTGTTCATTACTGTTTTTTTTTTGATTTAGAAGCCATATTATGTTATATTTTCTACAGATATTTTTTGTCACATGTTCAAGGGATGATTTATCATATTCGTACTGTTAAAAAATAGGAGAAATAGTGTTCGCAGAATTTTCAGAAGAGATTTATCTTGTTTATCGTCAAGAAAACTTTACAATATCCATTTATCTTCGTTCGTTTTAGTTTTATAGAATTTTAAAGTTTACTAGTTGATAGAAGATAAACTTGTGAGTGTTTTTTAGAAATGTTTCTTTCTTTGTCTCTTTCTATTTGTCCATCTTTCAAGAATTGTCATTTTTATCACTCATTGACATCAGTTGGAAAGGTATTTACAGTTTTATTGTTTTTTTTTTCAACTTGCAGATTTTTTATAACAAGGAAAGTAATTTTATATGGCAAAATCGCGAAAAATTGTGGATATTTTCAAATGATATAAAGATGTCATGATTTTGCATTAAATTTTCAATGCGACGTCGTGTTATCTGTGCTAGAAGTCGAACAAATTGCGCCGCAACTTTCGATTTGCTGCCGCTCATCTCTATCGGGAAAATTCTTCACGGAAAAGTGGTGAAAACTGCGAGATTGCCAACATAAATATGTCAAACACGCTCAAATATAGTTGTAGGAATCTGGAAGGTTTTTCTAAACTTTATTTTCCTTATAATAACTTGAATTATAGACCAATTAGCAAGAAAAACTCAAGAAATGGAGTTCTTTGTCTACTATATACTTTTTTTACTATTTACATGATGATAATATATATAGTAATCTAATGAAATGATATATCATTAGATAGCCTATTAAATTCTTTTTCTAAAAGTGTATAGATTTTAAAATCTTTGAGTGAATTTATTGAATATTTTGGATATCAAAGTTATATGTTTCATATTTTACTGTTTTTTAGAGGATTTTTTGGTGCTCTTATAATTCTGAGCATTATATAGCTGTTAATATTGAATAATCGACTTATGATATACATATCAATCGATTGTTTATTAAATTTTCTTTCAAATCATCCTAAATTTATTCACATATATACATTTTAATCTATGATACGAGGTGTTAAAGTTATAAATGTTTTTAGCATCTTTAATTTGTGGTTTTTGTGTGTGATGTACTTTTGTACTGTTATTATAAAGATTCAATATAATAATCTACTAAAATGATATATCATATGATAGCCCATTAAATTCTCTTTGTAAAGTAATAAAGATTTTAATATTTTTGACTGAATTTATTGAATATTTTGAACTTCAAATTTGTATCTTCTGGATTTACATGTTTTTTGGGATTTACCAAGTGTTCTGACACTTTCTCAGCATTATCCAGCTGTTAATATTGAATAATCGACTTAGGTTATATAGCAATCGATTGATTATTAAATTATCTTTCAAATCATTCTAAATTTATTCACATAAATACATTTTAGTCTATGATACGAGGTGGTAAAGTTATAAATGTTTTTAGCATCTTTAATTTGTGGTTTTTGTGTGTGATGTACTTTTGTACTGTTATTATAAAGATTCAATATAATAATCTACTAAAATGATATATCATATGATAGCCCATTAAATTCTCTTTGTAAAGTAATAAAGATTTTAATATTTTTGACTGAATTTATTGAATATTTTGAACTTCAAATTTGTATCTTCTGGATTTACATGTTTTTTGGGATTTACCAAGTGTTCTGACACTTTCTCAGCATTATCCAGCTGTTAATATTGAATAATCGACTTAGGTTATATAGCAATCGATTGATTATTAAATTTTCTTTCAAATCATCCTAAATTTATTCACATATATACATTTTAATCTATGATACGAGGTGTTAAAGTTATAAATGTTTTTATCATCTTTAATTTGTGGTTTTTGTGTGTGATGTACTTTTTAACTGTTATTATAATGACACAATAAAATACTCTACTAAAATGATACATCACATGATAGCCTATTAAATTTTCTTTCTAAAGCTATAAAGATTTTAATTTTCTTGAATGAATTTATTGAATATTTTGGACCTCAAAACAGTATCCCTCGGATGATCATGTTTATTTGGGATTATTCAGGTATGTTTATACTTTTTCGGCATTATTAATACGTTAGTATTAAATAATCGACTTATGATATACATCAAATGAAAGATTATTAAATTACCTTGGTAATCATGTGAAATTCAAATAAATTAACAACATCCGTCTTTATTTTATGAGGCGGTAAAGTTAAATGATTTATTCAGATACATTCAACGTCTTTCTTGTACTTTTTTACTATTATCACACTGAATACATATATTAATATAGAAAAATGATATACCAATAGATAGCCATTTAAATTTTCTTTTTGATAGTCTTATTTGTATTCAATTTATTCTATATCTCAGACCTCAAGAAGATTTTTTATAAAGGGATTATGTTCTTACAAATATTTTTTAGTTTATTATGTGTTCCTATACAAATAGACAATTGTCAAAGTAATATTCGACGAATAATCGATATAAATTATATATCAAGAGATAGCTTATTAAATTATCTGTGGAATGTAACTAGAAGTGTTCTATTTTCTTATTTATTCTTGAAATAATAAACATTCAAAATGCGAAATGAATGAATTCTCTTCATGTTTTCATCGCTTTGGTATTTTTTAAAACAAAGTGTGAACTTGAAAAAAGGCAAATACTATTAAATCACGTCCAGAAAAATACGTGTGTTAATCAAACAAACACCTGTGTAATTTGTGCCTCACTAAATTACTACGTTTGCTAATAAACGACCATACACAATGTGTAGAAAAATTTTAAACATTGGCTTTCCCAAACATACAAATATCAAATGATTTATCTTTTTATAAAACTCCAGCTTTTAATTCTTTAAAAAATTTTAATTAAAATAAATTTAAAAATATCAAAGCAAACACAACACAATACTGTTAATAATATCAAAGAATAGTCAAATTATCACATTGCCAACCAAAATCACATTGAGAACAGATTGAGAGGAAAATAATTCTCAATTTCGAACTGGGAATAGTTATTTATCCAAATTGATTTACCTTGACGTATGTTAACCTTCTTACCCTAATGTAAACTACTTTATTTCATACGCCGACAAAAAAAATCGTAAATCAATAATGTGAATATAAATACACGAAAAATTTATTCAGGATGTTCTTACAGGTTAATCTCATTCACACTTTACTTTATTTTGATTTACTCACTGTTAATCGTTTTGTTTTCGTACACTTGTGTCGGATTGAGTCAGATTGACCTTAAATTAAACGCAAACATGATAACAAGATTTAAATGTATTCTTTTCGACTATCAATGTGGTGTTGAAATAGACAAATATACAAAAATAACTTCGGTTTTTCTTTCCCAAAGGGAAATAGCTGATTAAACTTCTCAATATCTACAAGTTATTTTTACAGGTTCTTTTCGTGGTTCTTTTCTATTTAATGATTAAATAATTAAGGCGTATATAAGATTAATTGTGATGATTCTAAAAAAATATATTTAGGACAAACAGGTAGAAGCTTCAACATTAGATTTAAGGAACATTTGAGAATTTCCAACACTTCAGGAAATTCCCTGTGCTCTGCCTTAACTGAACATCTTGCAACATCTGGTCATCAGTGCGACATCTATAAATTTGCAAATCTTGTATTTAGGTAATAAAGGCCATAAACTAAACGTATTGGAAGCAATCTACATAAAAAGAGCCATAAAGGATAATGCTGAAAATGTTCATAACGATCAGTTAGATTTGTTGAAATCAGAACGTGATGAAAACGTGGAAAAAACTATAAAGACTTTTAAATCAGTACGACCCAGTTTCTCTGAGATATGTACATATATATAGCGTCTACTCATCAAAACGTATTACTTCCAACTTATTGACTTTATCCTGTTTATGAACACACAGCTATCTTGTTATCCTGTAACCCAATGCTGCCATCTATTATTCGATTGCAACTTAACAATGCTGTCATTTATTATTCGATTGTAACTCAACAATGCTGTCATCTATTATTCGATTGTAACTTAACAATGCTGCCATCTATTATTCGATTGCAATTCAACAATGCTGCCATCTATTATTCCATTGCAACTCAACAAGATTTACTTATCAACACCCCTGTTTGCGTCAATCAATGACAACGCAAAACAATCCGGGATAACAAGTTTTGTTTTCCACAGCCAACTGCATTTTGTCAACGCAACCACCTAGATTTAACGTAGTAATAAGATAACACACTTTTGTTTTGTTTTTTTGTATATATATAAGATACGCACAATCATTCAAAAATTCACGATTGAATCACAGTACATGATACATTACCAGTTACTCTAGCAAGAAGTTCTATAAAGTAGGCCAAACAAACCAATTTTTCATTCTACTTTAAATTTAGAGTTACTCAAGATTGTCTGCTAAAGACCCTAAGCAATTCAACAATTTCAACCCCTCTTACGCAAACTTTGATACCTACGTCTGTATAAATATCACTTGGCAACTTTTTAATATTCAGTACCTGATGATGCACCATAGGCGAAATACGGTTTGTACGAAATTTAAATAAACCAAGTAAAACATCTAAAGTATTAAGTGAGTTAACGTTTCTAACTATTAGTGAATAAAGATTTAGATTTTAGAAAATAAAATTGTTTTTACTCTTGTTGAGTGTAATTTGAGTTCACAATCACAGTTGAGAAAGTACCCAACAAGTAGTTAATGGAATATTTGGTGAGTTAGCACATTTTTTATCTGTCGCCTGAGGTCTTTTGTTTCTTTTTGTTAGTGTTTTTTCTTTTATCAATTTGTAGTCAAGAATATGTAAAATATGTTGGGATGAATTTATCTTCTTGATTATCACGAATTATTAAGAAAATTAAAATCTGTTGACTGGGCTTGATTGTGTTGATTGGCTCTATCAGCAGATTAGCTTGGAGCAAATGGTGTTTTAATTAAGTAATTTTCTAATGACATTCAGGGGAACTTGACGAAGAATTGGAATTTTCCAATTTGTTTGCTCATTATTTTCTGCTTGTGCTCTTTTGCTCTTGTACTCTTGTTATTAAGAAGATATTTTTTTAATTATTTTTCACACCATTAAAATTTCTTTTCTTAATTATAAAAAATTAATGTATATATTTTTAATGGCTATCAACCCTAAGGTTTTTCCGCCGTGTTTGTACATATATATTTGTATGTTTACAATTT
>JAODAC010024872.1:0-17089 GCA_027575185.1 Mimaenictus wilsoni
TCCATATGATATTTCCGAGCATTTATGTTAAAACGGAAGAGAAGTCTTTGTAGATCGTCTTCGCTGCTTGCCATAAGTACTACATCGTCGGCATAGCAAATCATGTTGATATTGTGGTGTCTAAATATGAATTTGATGGAGTAAAAATTAAATAAAAATCTCTTTCATTAATGCTTATTAAAATTAATGAAAGAGACAACGATAATTCCAACCGGATTTGAACCGGCAATATTACCCAACTAATTTACTAACTTACACTGCAATAGGTAAGTTGGTAAATTTGTAGTACAAGAATAAGACTTTGATCTCTAAGGAATTTCTTCACCTGTCAGAAAATTTACAACTTCTTGCAATACTTATCCATTTTAAAATTGCAATCTGTAAATTTGAAATGTATCGTATATAAATGATCAGATAAGTAACCATATAAAAACGATTATATTTTGTGGCCTCTCAGTTCGGTGTTGTCATCGTCACAGTCGCAATCATGAAAGCAGCAATCATTGTTTGTTGTCTCATTCTCTCCATTAGAGGTAATTAATTTGATTTTTAAATAAACAAGAAGAAGGAGAATTTGCTTCCAATTGACAGTTTTAAGTTTTTAAATTAATTTTAGCCAATCCCAGCTCAAATAACAGCCGCATTGTTAATGGTGATGTTGCTGTCGAAGGACAATTCCCATATCAGGTATCCATTCGTTATGATGGAGTCCACGGATGTGGCGGTAGTATTCTAGATGCCACTACAATCCTCTGTGCTGCTCACTGCGTCGAATCATTAGACCCTGGCGCCATACAAGTGACTTTGGGAAATACGGCGCTATCTGCACAAACTGAGATACACCAAGTCGAATCTTACAAATATCATCCTGATTTTAAAAGGAACCCTAATGTATACGACATTTTAAGTGACATTTCTATTCTGAAGCTGAGAACTCCTATTGTTTACCGCGAAGGTGTTCGTCCTGTTAAACTTCGCCAAACCGATATAAGTGAAGAGACTGTCGTCTTTTCCGGTTGGGGAACTCTGTCTTTAGGAGGTCAAATGCCTGATAAACTGCACTTTGTAGACTTAAAAACTCTGACTACGAGCCAATGCCAAAAGAGAGTAGATGGCAAAATAGCCGATATCGTTTTGTGTGCTATTGGCAAGCCAGATCAAGGAGTATGCCATGGAGACTCCGGAGGTCCATTAGTGGATAAAAACAGGGAGCTGATTGGTATTGCGTCTTGGGGCATTCCTTGTGGAATCCAATGCGATGAATGTAAACCTGTTGATATTTACACCAGAGTGTATAATTTCTTAGACTGGATTGAGGAAAACCGCCATTAAATAGTTTTTGGCAAATGAAAGAAATATATATCCCGTTAACTTTTATTTCACTGATATCCAATATCAGAGACAATATGAAATTCCAAATTATTTTCTTCTGTCTTGTTACATCGGCGACAGGTAAGATTTTCAATAATAATAATTTGAATGATCATTTGAATCTTGAAATCTCTTATACATACAATTCTAGCCAATTCCAGGCGAATTCTTGGTGGTCAGGACGCTGCTGAAGGTCAATTCCCTTACCAAGTATATATCCAAACTGAGCCCGGTCGTTATTGTGGCGGTTCGATCCTCGATGCCTACACTATCCTCTGTGCCGCTCACTGCGTCTATAAGAAAGACCATCATAAAATGATTGTAACTCTTGGAAGCAATAAAATTTCGGAGCATTCAGAAAAGCATAGAGTAGTCAGAGCCACTCCACACGAAAACTATACGCCCATGAATTTGCCTAACGACATCTCCATAATTAAACTGGAAACTCCAATCAGGTTCCGTGACGGAGTCGCACCAGTGCAGTTGCCACGCCAGAACATCGGAGTGGAAACAGTGACCCTTTCGGGATGGGGCAAGCTTTCATATCCCGGAAGCTCTCCTGACCATCTGCAGTTCATCAACTTAAGAACAATTACTCCCGATGATTGTAAGAAAATATTTGGTGAGAATATTAGTGATCGCCAGGTGTGTACTCTCAGTAAAGTTGGCGAAGGTTCCTGTACTGGCGATTCTGGTGGGCCATTGGTGGATACCCGAGGTGAGCAGATTGGTATTGTATCATATGGCATTCCTTGTGGTAAAGGATACCCTGATGTTTTTACCAGGGTATACTCTTATTTGGATTGGATTGAAGCTAATCGATAATAAATATTTTCGTATTGAGATATGAGGTAATCACTTTATATGTACTTCATTTTGATTCATTTGTATATTAATTATATAATGAAATAAAACTTGTTAGGTAATTATGTACATTGAAAATTCCTTTCACGCGTATATTCTTTCAACTTGATATATAATATATCCTATAACTTATCTAGGCCCTTATTTCCAACAATAAATAAAATTTTACATAAATGACAACTCGGAATAATTTTACTCAATTCCAAGGTCTGTACTTCAGGATCATATTTGACGACTAGAGCACAAGATAATTGGGAAATACTTTTTTGTTTGATTTACCGAACATAGACTACTCTTTCAATGTAATTAGTAATATTAGAGGCTAACACTATTGATAAAAACAATTCACATCTTCTTCTTCTTTAGCTTATAGATATCTCCAAAACATAGGCCTCTTCCATGTGTTTCCGTGACGTTCTTTCCTGTGCGCATACAGTTTTCCCCCGCAAATCTCTCGGCATCTTATCTGTGATCGGCCTCTGACTCCCATTTCTATTCCATGAGATTATCGGGGGATGTAAATCATCCTAATATATACATCGTTGCAAAGCTTACCCTTTGGTCATTGTACTCCAGTTCTCACCCGTCCCCGGTCTTACGCGATAACAACTAAACAAAAGCTGAACGAGCATGCACTCTTTTGCACTGCTAGTGAATCTTCACTTTGTGAGAGTGCCGATAGCGAACAGTTTGATAGAGTCCAAAGACCAAAGGGTAATCATTATAAGATTACTAATAATGAACACTATTGTCCAGCCAAGTGGCGCAGTGGTATAGTTGATGACTACTGCCCACAAGGTCCCGGGTTCGGTTCTCGGTGGGGATGCATAGAAAAGTGAATTATTCTTCTTATCATTAGTATTAGCCTCTAATATGATTAATTACATTGAACAAGAATTGAATAGAACTAATGACCATAGCAGTCGATGCTCGGTAAATCAAACAAAAAATAAAAAATAAAATATATAAAAATAATAATAAAAAAAACTATTGATATGAGTATGGAAACCTTATGTTTCGTACAACTTCGTACCGTTAAACTGTTCAGATAAACTATTAACTACTTAGTGAAACTAATGCGTGGTGATCTTTAACACGTCAATTCACAATCAATTACGGCTAGGTGTTATTTCGTGGACATTTTGCATGTTATTTTGACAAATTATTTGTACAAATAAAGATAACCAAATAGTTCTTTATATTCGTGGTACTCGAAATATGGCGATAAATGTATTTATAAGTCTATAGAATTTATACTCAAGTGTGATAACAAATTTTGACAATCACTTAAATTTCTTGATAACATTGAATATAAATACAAATCATGTCAGGGCGAGAACACTCTATTTTAGATTGTAATCATGAAACTTGCAATTATCCTCACTTGCCTCATAGCATCAGTTATCGGTAATTAACACAAAAATAATATTTTTTTCAAACTAACCATTCATTTAACTATTTCGCAGCTGCCCCCAGCAATAACAATAGCTGGCGTGTCTTTGGTGGTTCGAATGCCTCAAAAGGCCAATTCCCCTATCAAGTATCTATTCGAGTATTCGATGAACATAGCTGCGGAGGTTCCATCCTCGACGCGACAACCATTCTGACAGCCGCCCACTGCGTAGATGGACTAAGTACCATTTTAATGACAGTTACCCTTGGCGCTAACAAGCTCTCCGAGCACACTGATGAGTATGAAGTTGCCGAGGCGATTGCTCATCCGGGCTATGATGAAGAGTCTAGCCACAACGACATAGCCCTCATTAAATTGAAATGGCCAATCCAATTCCGTGACGGTGTCGCCCCAGTCAAACTTCCAACGAACAATATTGCAGAGGAGATGGTAACACTCTCAGGCTGGGGTATGGTTTCCGAACCAGAAAATTATCCAGATCATTTGCAATTTGTGGAATTAAAAACCATCTCCGTTGGTGAGTGTGAGAATAAAATGGGAGACATCGATGAGACACAAGTATGCACCTTTACTAAAAGAGGGGAAGGTTCATGCTCTGGAGACTCAGGCGGTCCATTGGTGGATACCAGAGGCGAACAAATCGGCGTGGTCTCCTTTGGTATTCCATGCGCAGTGGGTTATCCTGATGTTTTTACTAGGGTATACTCATACTTAGACTGGATTGAAAATAACCGAAAATAAATTACGATATTGTTACGATATTAATAAATTACAGTTTATTGAAGAACTAATTATATATTTATCCAAAGACTATTCTATTAGGATTCTTTTTACGCCTGTTGTATATCAAACACCTTCCTGTATCGTTTTTTATTAAGAAATGACATGCATATTCCACGGGTTTTCACATACTAGAACTCCTAGTCCTAGGCAAGCCAGTGAGGAAATGTATTTATAGTGTCAAAGAATAGTGTACAACTCGCATGGACGCAAAACAAATATTAGGCGTAACGATATGAGGGTTGAATGAGAGTCGCAGTTTCAGTAGAAAGAATGTTGTTGTTGAAAGTTTGCAGATCTTAACTTTGACCCCAAAGTACCACAGTCACCCAATCACATGCAATATTCCAAATCCATGGCTGCAGATAAACCGCAACTACCTGCACTCATTGTTTGTTCCTCTTAGACGAAGAATCTCCAACATCTCCATCGCTCCTCACAGCCCCACTTCCTCATATAGTTGCCTTCTCGGATCCACCCAGATGTTTTACCACTTCCACCACTATCCTAAATAATATTCTTTCTAGTAAAAATTTCCTAGATCACACTCATTCAGCAAGAACGGAGTAGATTTCTTTAAGCCCATTTCGTTCTTCAGGGACCAGTCTAGTTGCCGCTCCAACTTCTCCTTTTCACCCATCCCCAAACTTCCACACAGTAGAACACATTCCACATTCTCACCTCAATATCCGAATTCACACTGTCCCCGATTTATCATTCACTCGGATACTTGGATACGTCGATTTTTTTCAGCAAAGAATTTTATTGTAAAGAGAAGTAGACTCAAGATCCCAATCATCGAAAGCGACAATTCTGCATTCTGCATTACAATTCTGCAATATAAACATCCGGCCCATTGTGCTTAATCGTTCAAAATAAATTCTTTATTGCTCTTACCTCTCATATAATTACTTCAAAGAGTGGAGAAGAACCTACCCAAGTGTGATTCATAACCGTCGGTGTAACAACTCTACTGTTCATGCGTCTCGCGCGCAATTACTTTGCAAAGACTGGTAAAGTCGTCTGTCTGAGGAACGGATAGCGAGTAAGCCGCTCTAAGGCAGAGGGAAGACAGACAGACAGACTGGCACCGTAGTCATTGCTCTGACAAGCAAATTGCCCTCCGTACAGATGTTATCACTTCAAAATATCTGGATGACACAGGCTCATTGTCTACGTTTGTACCATGACAGAACGAATGTAAGAAGAAGAAGACATGATAGACAGGACATTATTATAGAAACAATCGGTATTTTACAGATTATTTACATATATCCAGCTGATAATTGGTAACAAAAGACAATAATTAACTGTAAATCACAATTTAGATAATTTTAAGTGATTTCTATATGGCTATTGTATGGATATGTCTTGATCAAGTGTCTGATAAGGAGCTATATAAAAACACCCCAAATCCATGCTCGGATCAGTTCGCTTCAATCTCAACACAATCATGAAATTCCTCATTGTGTTTGTTTGTCTTGCTGTTTCCGCAAACGGTAAGTTTGTACATCTAAATATTATGATAACTATTAGATTATTAATTATGGGATATATAGCCGCTCCAGGCAAAGGAGGACGTATCGTCCATGGCAGCGATGCCGTCGATGGTCAGTTCCCATACACGGTCTCAATGCACTACAATGGTGAACACCAGTGTGGTGGTAGTATCCTTGATGAATACACCATCCTCTGCGCGGCTCATTGTGTCGACAACTTTGATGTCAACAAGATGACCATCAGGCTAGGCAAGGCTGCTCTATCCGAACAAACTGAAGAGCACGAAGTTGCCTCTTTTGTTCAGCATGCTGGTTATAACAAAGAAAACTATCCCTATGAGCTGACCAATGATCTCTCCATTCTGAAGCTGAAAACCCCTATTGTTTTCCGTGATGGAGTTCAACCCATTAAACTTCGTCAAACCAATATTGGAGAAGAGGACGTCGTCTTATCTGGCTGGGGCACTCTTGCCTTCCAAGGAGACATTCCCGATATTCTACAATACGCTAATTTGAAGACTCTTACCACGGAAAATTGTCAAGCCAGGCACGAATGGAAAATCATCGATGAGGTTCTCTGTGCCCATGGTAGACCCGATCAGGGTGCTTGCCATGGCGACTCCGGTGGTCCATTGGTAGATCTCAATGGTGAACAAGTTGGTATTGTTTCATGGGGAAGCCTACCTTGTGGTTTGGGAATTCCGGAGGTATACATGAGGGTGTACTCCTTCCTGGACTGGATTGCAGAGAATCGTCATTGAATAAATTAGTATATATAAGATAATAAATAATATTTTAAAAGTATGAATTGGTTGTCAATTTGTCGCAATCTATACAAGCAGGGTGATAAGCCTTTTTTGGGAATACCAACACTACGATCAAATTTATCCTCTTGCACATAGGAGAGGTTGAATGAAGAGTGGCTATGATTCTAATCAATTTTTCTTTTCGATGGAATGGATCATATTAGGAACTTTACTACGATTAATTATAGAAGAAAATTGAATCTAAATTATGTCCGCCGAAGTTAATAAATCCTGAAATCTTAATCAATTGTCATCGATCAAGCCACTGAGACACCTGAGCTATGCTACTATGCTTAATGGAGAGTTTCATAGGCACTCGAAGCTTTAAATGATAAATGAGTATTAGGTAATCTAAGGTAAACTGAATGTCGTCTGATTTAGTACATAACACTTTTCATAAAAATTGGTATATCTAATCAAATTCACTTATATATTGATACGCGCTTGAGTACTTAAATAAATCATTAAAAAAATACCTTCAGTTGTTACAAAATTGCATAAAATAAATTTGAACAAGGTAATATTGGATCATGTAAGTGTGGTTATTTCACGTAGTGGGACATACAACTTTATTTAACTATCATGTCTACAAATCAAAAGGCTTCCATGCAGATAGCTAGATTTATTATTAGACCACTATTGGTTCAAATGTGATTTTTAAATAAAGTGATAAACATAAGTACTCTAAAAATATTTGGAAAATTACAGGTATCTTCTTCAGCCTTAAGGACGTGCCATATATCTATAATTTGATCTGATAAATCCGACTATAAATACAAATCACAGAGAAATTCATAGCATTCAATTGAAATTATGAAGTTCGCTATAGTTCTAGCCTGCCTTCTGGCATCAACTATTGGTAAGTTTCTGTAGAGAATTCAGACATATTTATTACATTCATACGGAATAGAACAGAGCATGACAGAATTGCTTATTTCATCACTCATGAGCATCTTCTTCTCAAGTTTGTTTAATATCTCACTGGTTTTCTGAATTAGTCGAGTTTATTACTTCTTTATATTCACGTTCTGCTCTGTTATAGTCTTTAGCATGTTTTGTTAATTAATTAAAAACTGACTTGCGCCAATACTTTTGTTATGCCTAGCTTTCCCCAACAACTGGCGCATCGTTGGTGGTAAAGACGCCGCCGCTGGTCAGTTCCCCTACCAAGTATCTATACGTCTCCAAGGTGGGCACTGGTGCGGTGGTTCAATTCTTGATGCTACTACCATCCTTTGTGCGGCCCATTGCATCGATGGTCAGGATCCCAGGCAATTCACTGTGACCGTTGGACACAACAAGCTCTCAGCTCAAACTGAAGTGTACCCAGTTTCTAAGCTTATTCCACATGAGAAATATACCACAGACAATTCACATGATATCTCTATCATTAAGTTGTCCACGCCTATCAGGTTCCACGCCGGTATAGCACCGGTAAAACTGCCCACTAGGAATATTGGTGTAGAATCCGTAGTTCTCTCTGGTTGGGGCATGTTGGGCAATCCTGGTGACAGTCCCGATCATCTCCAATTCGTTAACTTGAAGACAATCTCCTTCGAAGATTGCAGAAATCAGTTGGGAAATGATATTGTTAATAGGCAAGTTTGCACTTATACCAAATTCGGCGAAGGTTCATGCTCCGGAGATTCCGGTGGCCCATTGGTCGATACAAGAGGTGAACAAGTGGGAATTGTATCCTTTGGAGTTCCTTGTGCCGTAGGATATCCAGATGTCTTCACTAGAGTCTATTCCTACTTGGACTGGATTGCAGCACATCGCAATTAAGCAATATCTATGTACAAAGTGTGCAACATATTTTAAATAAAGTTTGTTAAAAAATTATTCTTTAAATTCATCTTATTAATTGTTACTTATGCAACATAATCGTTTTACCTGATGAAAATGATACTCCTCAAAATCTTATCACATTTAAACCTGATAAAGCGCTAGCTATCTGTAAAGTGTTTTGATAAAAACTATAAATACCAATGATATGAATGTGTCCTCCATTTACTTGAAAACATGAAATTCGCTATTATTCTCATAGGTCGGGTGGTTACTACTGTTGGTATGCATTATTTCACAAAATTAATTATGATATCCATGATAAAAACCTATATATGTTATGGCCACTCCTTTGAGCTGGCGTATCGTTGGTGGTGAAGACGCTGCCGATGGTCAGTTTCCATATCAAGTATCTCTGAGTACTCAAGGGGTACACTGGTGCGGTGGTTCAATTCTCGATGCCACCACTATTCTAACTGCTGCCCACTGCATGGTATATCAGAATGCTTCCGAATTCATTGTAACACTTGGCAACAACAAGCTCTCCGCTCATAATGAAGTGTATCCGGTAGCTAAATTTATTGCACATAAGGAATTCAGCACAAATGATACTCACGATATCGGTATTATTAAGTTGTCTTAGCCCATCAATTTCCGCCCAGGGGTTGCCCCTGTGAAACTGCCTACTAGGAATATCGGTATTGAATACGTAGTAGTATCGGGATGGGGCATGCTCTCCAATCCAGGTCACAATCCAGATCATCTCCAGTTTGTCAATTTGAATACGATTACCATTGAGGATTGCAGAAAACATGAAAATGTTTTCAATAATCAAGTATGCACATACACTAGGTTCGGAGAAGGAACGTGTATGGGTGACTCTGGGAGCCCATTAGTTGATACACGAGGTGAACAAGTTGGGATTGTCGTGTATGGGACTCCATGCGTCGTGGGATATCCAGGTGTCTATACCAGAGTTTACTCTTATTTGGATTGGATAGAAGTGCATCGCAATTAAGCAATTTTACAATAAAATCATATATTCCGTATCAAGAACAATTATTATTTATGTTATAAATTAAAATGTTTTGATTATATTTAATATATGTTTTGACCACCGGCATTGTTACGGACTTTTTCACTACAAACTATCTGAAGTTGACAACGTCGCTTCTGAAGCTATGCATGAAGGCAACTACTCTTTTCCTTCTATATACCTTTCCTGACCTTCCTCCTACAGCTTTGTTAGATAAGAATATTAGATAAGATATAAACTCTAATCTATTCAAATGTACACGGTAAATTCTCCCGAAGTTACATGTCATGGGGTAATAATTTCTCTAATGCAGAGGTTTTGATGAGTATTTGATTTAGCAGTAATCTATACCTTAACTTCCTTTGTCCTAATTTTTCCTAACTTTGTCCTGACTTTTACAAGGAAAAACGCAGGCAGAGATCTGGTCTATACCATGGGCCGCTTGCTCAATAAGCACGAGCAGGCGAGAGGCGACAGCGCCAGCGTATGGTCAAAATGTGCAGGCTTAGATTTGGGGCTTGGAATAAAGGAGGAGCGGTACTTTACACGGTGCAATAAAATGACAAAGAAAAGAAATGGTCAAGATATTACGGGGTACAATTCTAAGAAAGTTGATAGTGAGATACAAAGGGCTAGAAAGATTGTTAGTAATCATTAAATATGTTTAATCTATTTAAATAATCTTAATTGTTTTTTTTTCTGCGATGCTTATGTTGGGACGGCTACTCGCGATATGTAGACAGTATCTGTTAATGTTTGTTGCATTTCATGCATCTTCAAGACCATTTATTAATTTTCCAATAGGACAACGACTTCATCTATTTTTGTTATTTGCTTAAACAAAATTTGAACCGAGGTCGGTACATCCGCGTCATTTCTACAGCTTTTGGTCCGTGAAATATATTATTATTATTCAACATCCTTTTTCTACCACATAGTGGCGTAAGGGAATAGTAACTTTCACACGGCCCAATTAGATCTCGCTACTGATGGTACTTGCTCGGAACTTTTTGTGTTTTCCGGGGACCGTTGCAAGCGAATCACCCAACCTTCATTCGCGTTTTTACCGCGAAATTAGGAATTCGCGGACGGCGCCGCAGCCGCTTGTTGAGTGGGGAGACCAAGTAGTCACCCATCCAATGCCTAGCTACGTCCGACGTTGCTTAACTGCAGTGATCTAACGAGCCGAGTCGCCGCTTGTGAAATATATTTATAAATCAATAATAAATGTCATATTCAGTAAAACAAAAACAGTAAAATAAATCTCAACAATGTAATAATTTTGATCATATAATTGTGATTATTTCACATAGTGGAACGTACAACATTACATAATGTTATTAAAAATGAATCAAAGAAACTTCCATGAAGCATCAAGATTCATTATTGACTATTAGTTTAAAAACACACGTATGGTAAACATGATAACACCTGAAAATAGGTTAGATAATTACTGTTTTAATTATTTAAAAAAAAATACTATGTCATTAATATTCTATTTTCCAGTAAAAACATGTTTTGAGATTTTAAATTAAAGTGCGGTAAACATGACAAGTCCTTTTAAAATGTTTGAAAAATTTCTTAGATAAAATTTTCAGCAGTAAAATACGACTAATAGTTTGATAAACACGAGTATAAATATCAGTCATGTAGAGACAATCTGCAGTCAATTGGAATTATGAAGTTCGCTATAGTTCTAGCCTGCCTTCTGGCAACCGCTGTTGGTAAATTTCTATAGAGTTCATCAGTCCCTGACATCTTTATTATATTCATACACTTTAGGGTAAAGCGCATAATTTACTTTTGTATTTCTTCTAGCCTTCTTTTAACTGTCTCTTCTATATATTTTATGTCTGTGTCCTGTTATTTGTCACAGCTCCTTTCTTTATGGTGTCCCAATGTTCTTCGCATCAGTACCAAGATGCCTAATTCCTTGTCGCATTTCTTCGATTCCTCATCCCTCTGAGATTTGTCACTTCAACCAATTATAATCTCTAGTAGGACGCTTAAGACATCCTCCATGGGCATTTTCTCAAGTTTTCTTTAATATCTCACTAGGTTTCTGAATTTCTTCGATTTCTCTCTCAGATATACGTTTTGTTCATATTAAATAATCTATCATGAGACATCTAACTAGGTGAACAGAGCATCAATCCGCACTTAAAAACAAGCTCACATTTTCTATAATATTATTAAAATTGAACCAATAATTTTGTTCGTAGCTTCCCCGAGAAATTGGCGTGTTGTTGAAGGCAAAGATGCGGCAGATGGTCAGTTCCCATACCAGGTATCTCTACGTTACAGAGGTGCACACTCTTGTGGTGGTTCAATTGCGGTGGTTCTCGATGCAACTACGATCCTCTCTGCGGCCCATTGCATCGATATTATGGATCCTGGGCAATTCAATGTAACCGTCGGACACAACAAGCTCTCTGATCAAACTGAAGTGTACCCAGTTTCTAAACTTATTATGCATGAAAAATACCTTACGGATTCCGAACATGATATCTCAATTATTAAGTTGTCCACGCCTATTAGTTTTCACGCAGGTGTCGCACCGGTGAAACTGCCCACTAGGAATATTGGTGCAGAAACCGTCGTACTCTCTGGTTGGGGTTTGTTGTCCAATCCTGGTGACAGACCCGATCATCTTCAATTCGTTAAATTGAAGACCATCACCCTCAAGGAGTGTAGAAAAAAGTTGGGAGATATTCCTGATTACCAAGTGTGCACACACAACAAATTTGGCGGAGGATCATGCGAAGGTGATTCTGGTGGTCCATTGGTCGACACAAGAGGGGAACAGGTTGGTATTGTTTCCTATGGCGATTGTGGATGGGGGTATCCTGATGTCTTCACAAGAGTATATTCCTACTTGGACTGGATTGAAACGCATCGCAATTAAACATGTTCTATTTACAAAACGTGCAATATATTTTAAATGCAATTTGTTTAAAAACTAATTTCTATTTGTATTATTAATTACTCCTTATGCAACAAAAATAATCCTGTTACATGTTTTGAAATGATTCCCATTAGAGTCATAACGAATTTGAAGTATCATTTTTTGCACGTACATACAGTAATCGTATGTAGGTTTATTGGTCCTGGTTTTGAATATTTTCACACAATTTAAACCCTATTTAAATTAATTTCTTTTAGTTTCCTGTTCACCGCGTAACACAAACAAATTTCGAATGTAGACCGCAGGTAGTTCTTGACGAAATTTTACCTCGCTGGGCCGGGTTTTATAATTGTTCAATATAGAAATAAAGAACGTTAGTCACGTGAATTATTTTTCTTTTTATTTTACCGAGCATCGACTGCTATGGTCATTAGCTCTTTTCGATTATTTTTCAATGCAATTTGTCATATTAAAAGCTAACACTATTGATAAGAAGAAAAATTCACTTTACTATGCATCCCCTCCGAGAATCGAACCCGGGACCTCGAGGATAGTAGTCATCGACCATACGACTGCGCGGACTAATTAAAAATCACATCATACTGCAGAACATGAAGTTGTAACCTTGGTTCAACATGCCTATTACCTTTGGTAACCAATAAAATCGCCATTCTCAAGATGAAGACCTCGATTGTTTTCCGTGACAGAGTTCAACCGATCAAATTGTGAAGAAATAACATTGGCGAAGAAGATGTTATCTTGTCGGGCTGGGGTACAACCTCATATTCAGGAGATGTACCTGATTTTTTTTTAATTTGCTAACTTGAAGGCTCTGACCACTGAACATTGTCAGGAAAGACACGACACATGGGAATTTAATGATACGGTTATTTGTGCTTATGGTAAGCCAGATGAAGGTATCTGATAATTAAACACTTTTCAATAGAACATTTTAAATGTGTATGCAAAGGGTTAACCGCATTAAAGGGGTAGATATCAGAGAAAAATGGGATCGAACAATAGACATTAGCTAGTCGCAGTTCGCTGAGAGGCTTGCCACCGGGCCCTTGCAACCGCAATGTTACTAAGGAAGCTTGCCAATGGTTGTTGAAGATGAAACAGGGAGAAACACGAGATATTTAGAAGTGTCGGATTTTATATTAATTGTAAGTAAGCTTTCTATATTTAGTATCTAATTCCATATAAATCATATCAATCTAGAATATTTCCCTTAATCTCAATGAGATTTCTTAAAATAAGCACATCCATTATCCAAGTCAAGAACATGATAAGGATTTGTATAAAGTACATGAAACACGTTGCATGGCACTTCGTTGTAATCAAAACGTCGTTATGAAGTATTTCATTGCGTTCATCAGCCTTGCGATATGCGCCATTGGTAAGTATCCTCAAACACCATATTGACAAATTTGTCGTAATATACTTTAAAACATTGTTTGTCTTCTCAGCTGCACCTAGTAATAGTACGGGTCGCATCGTCAATGGTCAAGATGCAGCTGAAGGTCAATTCCCATATCATGTCTCTCTTCGTTATGGTGGCGAGCATTGGTGCGGTGCTAGCATTCTCGATAACGTGACTCTCCTCACGGCTGCACACTGTATCGACGACTTCGATTTTTCGAAGTTTACTGTCAGACTCGGTAGAGTATCACTCTCAGAGCAGACAGAGGAATACAAAATAAGTACTGCCTCTTGGCATGCTGGGTACAACAAAGAGAACTATCCTTACGAACTGACGAATGATGTAGCCATTCTTAAACTGGAGGTTCCAATCATTTTCCGCGAGGGAGTTCAGCCTATTAAACTACGCCAGACCGATATTGACGAGGAAGATGTCGTGTTAGCCGGTTGGGGAACCACATCCTACCTAGGCGAAACGCCTGATAAACTTCAATTTGCAAATCTAAAGACACTTACTACGGAGCATTGCCAGGCAAGACACGACACCTGGGAAATCATCGACACTGTCCTCTGTGCTTATGGCGGGCATGACCATGGTCCCTGTCATGGAGATTCGGGCAGTGCCTTAGTTGATCATAATGGGGAACAGGTTGGAATTGTGTCTTGGGCTGTTCTTCCATGTGGATCGGGAGTTCCAGAAGTATACACGCGCATTTATTCATTCTTGGATTGGATTACTGAAAACCGTGATTAATTTATTATCTATATTACAATAAATAATTGTAATAATTTAAATAAGTTATTTACTTCACTGAGAAAAATACAATTGCGTTAACACTATATTTTTAAAGGTGTGAAAGGCGTAGGATCCCTTTTTTTATTAGTCTTGGGCGGTCAACTCCACTGGCGAGACTTAGCTGCTCGCTGCCTAGCAAAGAAAGTCATTCAAGTGCTAGGGATGCACAAGTGAAGAGTAGGTGCTCGGTCGTTTCTACCTCCGATTTACATAGTCTGTAGCTTGTGAGGTCTGATTCGGCATGACCTGTCAGTAGGCTAACAAGTAGCTTTATATCGCTTTGTTCAGCTTTATAATTTCTTAGGCTCTGTAATGTGATACATCGAGCAGCCTTTTGGACTGCCAAGGACCCTCGTCGTTCCTCCAGGTGGTCTCGTGACTGGCACGATACCAATTCTTGATCCATTCCTTCACTGTGGACTTTGATAATCCACAGGTTGGTTCAGGGCCATGGAAGGTGGTTTTTGCTGCCTTCTTGGCTAGCATATACGCCTTATATTCTCCATTATTGGGTTAATCCTCAATTTTCTTGCAGCACAGATGGGTCAATTATAAATTGACACCGGTATAGGTTGCATCTTTTAGATTTTCAATTTCTAAAACTACGCACAATCAGTGCGACTGATCGCAAGCTTCTTCCAAATATTAAGAATTGTACATATCGTATCTTCTGCTATCTACAAATTCTATACACAAGTGAGACGTAGGCAAAGAGAGTTTAGCCACCTCTGCTTTAAAGTAATGGTAGGATAGGTTAGGTTAAAGTAAAGGTAGGCACAACCCGCTTTGTAATTAATTATGATGAAAAAATAAAAAATGATGTATTTACTCAAATTTAAAAGAAGCTACCCAGCCCGAGGGGAACAAGATGATGTGATTTATTATATACTAAACGGAAACAGTTGGGAACAGGTAGGTTGGCATAAGATTTCCAGCGAGTTGTCAGTTGCTTTGAGATTGGAATGAAATTTAATATACGAGCACCCTGTTTTAATTAGACTCCTCTTTATATAGCTGTCGAAGCACCTTGGCTAAGTTTTTCTAGTGCTTTACGATTTTTATTTATTCATATATTTATTTTATCAAGTTTCTTCCTGTAACCATGCGCCCCAATAAATGAGGCTTTAATTAAGCCACAATAAAGTAAGAAGCGGCCAAAGATATAAAATGGACAAACTTGAAATACAAGTTGTGTGCTATGCGGATGACGCCTCCTCACAATTGCCGAGATGAGGATACTAAGGACCATTGAAGGCAAAACCCTTCGCGATCGGAAAAAGGCGTGTGAAGAAGCTTCCGAAGAATGAACCCAAGGAGGATAAAATGGACCCAAGGATGGTATGAAAGAAAGTTAACAGGAAACACGACAAATGGAGAAAGGCAGGAAGAACGTACCATGTTAAACTAAATGAAGAGCAGAAGACCAAAAAGAGCTGGGATAATTTTGGAAGATGACCATTAGCTTCGCAGCTGAAGTTGGAATAGGAACCATCAAAAAACCGTAGAAACGGTGATCAAGAAAAAGGCGATTGCATGATGTTACAACATGTTTGGGTGGAATATTCAGTCACCAACTGGTAACGGAATGCTATATGCGCGAAGAGCCACTTGTGAGAGCATTCATGTAAGCAGGACTGCAACTGAAAAGATTATAAGCACAAAATTTATCAACTACTTAGGGGAAACAATCAACAATTGAAAAGGCGCTAAAGAGCAATGGGCAACGCCACTCCTAATAAATGATCGTGAATACATTTGTTTGTGTATTGTTTCATAGTACATGAATACATTTAAAATAAATACTTCTTGGATTACAAATTGCCTGTTTCATTCTCTTATTTGGCACGAAGCAATAACACGGAAGGGCAACAGAACATATTAAACAGCCTAACCTACAATGACTAAAATTTGTACTTTCCTAAGACTCGCAATCTACGAATAGATGTAATACGTCTATATCTGACTAGAATGTTTGGCTAACATCTTTTAAATTAACCCTAAACCTATATACAGATATTGGCACTGAATACATTAAATGGAATGATATTTTAAGGTTACACTGAGTCTACGTATATAACCTCTATTTTTAAACAAATGTTCAACAAAGGTTAACCTGGAAGAGCTGTAGAACCCCAAAATTACAACAAGATAATCGCATGATCTCTTTCCAAACGGCGCTTAGCTTTCAACGGGACCAATCCCATCGGGTCGGTTGGCGGTGGTAAACCAGCATTCCCATTAGCCGCTTGAAGGTAAAACACTTCAGTCTTCCCCGAATGATGGCCATAGATTATAGAATCGTCGTCTCTGTAATTCAATTAAATCAAATTCACAATCAAAAATCAAACAAATCAAAGTCATACACACCATATCGAATAAATGAGTATAATGTTACATCCAAATGTTCCACA
>JAODAC010024883.1:0-17086 GCA_027575185.1 Mimaenictus wilsoni
ATATACATAGCATAACAATACTACATTTCTTCGAAAGTTTTTCTATATCCAGAAAATCGCCTCTTTCTAATCGATTTTCCATCGCCTGTAAAATGATGAACGATATATTTACAACACATAAATCAATGATTTTAAACCTCTTTTTTGCAGATCTCTAAGGACATCACTGAAATAATTATTTCACTTTGTGGTAGATGTTGTAAAGCAATTTGGGTTTACACAGAACTGAATCAATTCAAACTGAAGCATTCATTCGAAAGACGTTGTGTGTGCATGAAATCCGGAAAAATGCACGAATAATAGACAATTATCACCACCGATGACCATTCCGAACCCGAGCGTACGTCCTTCGATTAGTTCTAGTTCACGTTCGCATTGCTATGTCCGATTTTGCGCTCATCATGTCAACCAGCCGCTAGGCAGGGTGTATTGCTGCAGCGTGTCCAGTTTCTCATCGAAAGCCCCTTTTTCGTTGATGACATTGCGTCTGCGTTTCGGACCCCCGAGCTTATCTTAGGTCATTTCACATTCTCGAGCGAAACGAGCGTCCACTTCTGGGCGACGCGCGTTGCATGCGAATGAAGAGTTTTGGGGAGTTTCATCCGCCGTGTGCCGCCTTTTTGGCTGAGTAAATTTTATTCGTTTTTGATGTGCTGGCCGGCGACGCCACGGCGTGCTTTAACAGCGCTGCTTGTTGCGAATTTTATCGGCCGGAAGATTGGTTGCGCACCCACCCTCAAAACGCGCGCACCGCGCCATCATTGCCGGAAACTTTCAATAACTTAATGAACTCGCTGCGCCAACGCGCGCCTTGTTTGATCCTCGCATACATTTCGACGTAATAATCGAGGCATTCCGCGCCGAAGAGCACTTTGGGATGCGCCCTAACTACTGTTAATTACCTATAATGTTTGTTTATGTGAGCGTAATTCGTAGTTGTCGTTCATAAACAAAAAAGTAATGTGAAATTTTGACGGCGCAGGTCAAGGCGACCAGCGTTATTTTTTCTGGGCGGCCGTTAACTACTTCCAGAAAATAAAAAGTGTTGGCTTAAATATAGCGTGAAAAATGATGTCGTTATGGAGCGTTTAGAGCGTTTCGTACGGAGGTCGCTGCTCCACCCACTCGGACCCTTTGGCTTTTCTATTCCAAAAACTTTGAACATTTGGGGAATAGAACACACGTTGCGACGGCGATAAACGACTTTGGCGATGCTATGAAGATGTTAAGTATACTATTTGTCACTGAAGTGAAGTTTGCACAATGGAAAAAAAGTTTTAATACAGTATACTTCATTTAAAACATGCGTTTATTAATATAAAACAGAGATATAAAAGTATATATAGCAACAGGTATATAGGACTATGATTTTTATAATAAATAGTACGATAATTATATTTACAGAGCCTCAAGAACTGGCAAGAAGTTCTGATTGTGAGTCTTTCAGAGGACCCAAATCCTCTAAAATTAAGAACTCTAACTTTATTTTAAAATAATTCCTTACATAATAATTGCAGGATACTCATTCAAGCAGCGTTTGATTCTTGATTAAATCTAGCTTATTTTGATATAACCAATGAATCCTAAAGATAATGCAATCATTGGGAAATCTAACGTTAAAAAATGGAGATGCCAAAAATGACTAGTTTTTAAGTTGTCAATTGTTTTCATACTTCTTGTAATCCTAGTATCAAAAGTCCTACACCATACGATTCAGCGAGAAAGTTTCTGTAAACTCCTATTATACTTTTGCATTTAGTTATTTAGGAACTGAGGAAAGTTCAGTTGACATTTTTGCAACCAGAAAAATGAGTTGAAATGACTTTTTCAAAAGATTGCACTTTTATTTATATTTGCTATATTCCTATGTATACAAATCTTCCACAAACCGATTCAGAATTTAATTTTCTACAATCTGCAGTAAGATGTTCTTTGATTAATTACTTAGAAACGATATAATGTGTTCCTGAAGTTGAGTCTGACATCGTCAAAATGCCTGTTTCTAAAGTTGTCAATTATTTTCGTATTTCACGTAATCCTGAGACAATATATCACACACCAATCGATGCAGAGTGAAATTTGCTAGAAACTCCGGCAACACTTTTTCATTTAGTTACTTAGAAACTAAGGAAAGTTGAGTCTGATAACGGCGTCATTTTTGCAGACAAGAAATGAGTTGAAATAACTTTTTCCAAATATTGCACTTTTATTTATATTTGCTATATTCCTATGTATACAAATCTTCCACAAACCGATTCAGAATTTAATTTTCTACAATATGCAGTAAGATTTTCTTCGATTAAGTACTTAGAAACGATATAATGTGTTCCTGAAGTTGAGTCTGACATCGTCAAAATGCCTGTTTCTAAATTGTCAATTATTTTCGTATTTCCCGTAATCCTGAGACAATATATCACACCAATCGATGCAGAGTGAAATTTGATAGAAACTCCGGCAACATTTTTTCATTTAGTTACTTAGAAACTGAGGAAAGTTGAGTCTAATAACGGCGTCATTTTTGCAGCCATAAAAATTAGTGGAAATGACTTTTTCCAAAGATTGCACTTTTATTTATATTTGCTATATTCCTATGTATATAAATCTTTCACAAACCGATTCGGAATTTAATATTCTATATTGTGCAGTAAGATTTTCTTCGATTAATTACTTAGAAACGATATAATGTATTCCTGAAGTTGAGTCTGACATCGTCAACATGCCTGTTTCTGAAGTTGTCAATTATTTTCATATTTCCTAATAATCCTAGGACAATAACACTTTTTTATTCAGTTACTTAGAAACTGATGAAAGTAAGACCAAGTCAATTAATGTAATTTTTGTTTCTGATTGTGAAAATGTCGTTTTTACTATACTCAACTTCATCAGTTATAATATAGCTTCTAATTGTATGTAATTAAACGAAAAAGAAAAAAAGGATTACTAGATTTTGTAGAAAATTTCACTCTGAATCGAATTGTGCATGATTTGAAGTCCTAGGATTACGGAAAATATGAATATAATTGACTTTTCTACAACCAGTCATTTTCGCAAACTCGATTCTTTTGCACGTTTGAACGTTTGATTTCCCAATGATTACACAACTTTGGACTTCATAGGATACACCAGATTAAACTAAATTTAATGCAGAATCAATTACTGTATGAATGAAATTTGTACAATTTGTATATTAGGAATTATTTTACAACAAAGGTCGAATTTCATATTTAATTCCACCATTTGGCTGATGCACAGCGCGCCACTCGCGATAACGACTTTTACAATCTCAGTTTATTAGACGTAGTTTCGAAAATTTTAATGAATCGAGGAGGACTCAAAGGAAATATATGCAGCTTTGGTATTGGTTTACTAAACAATATTCAGCGGGAAATAGTAGCGCATCAAAGTAGCCACAAACGCACCGAACTTATACAAATGCATTGAAATTTGGTGCCAAATTGGCGCTAGTTAAACGCGGACAGTTGGAGTCGAAATAAGCAGATGCTAAGCGTTCAATTGTCCAAAAAGCGACGGACAGTTGCTCTATTTGTAGCTGATTTAACGCTACAAAACAGCGCAACACGTGCCGAATGCGTTTCCAATGAAACGCTTTCAAACATCGAACGTGTTGTCCCATTGCCGGCCGCATTGCGCACCGAGAACGGCCACCAAAAAGCTGTCGTCTCTTATTTTAATGACCGCTGGTGCAACCAATCTCCCGCTGATTGAGTCGTCACTGAGCCGGCAGGCACAATGATGATGCTCCCAGCAAGACACTGCTTGGAGTTGTACGGCTTTGTGCTGCAGCATGTAGCTGGAGGCGTTGTGTTGTGCGCCAGTTTCGCCAACTGTCAACCGATGATGCCACCAGAGAACGAGACAATACAGACAGCCTCGGCGCTCGTAAGCACGACGCAGCCGTGGAAGATGGCGCAAGGTGGACGAGATAAAATTAATTGAGTCATGACACGCAGTGTGTGGCGCGACGCTAGATGCACGCTCGGTGCTTATCAGTCGCCATCGTCGCCGTGGGGGTACATTTTTCCTAAACGTACACTGTCCAACCGCAGGTCAAGATTCATCTGTGACATTGGCAGCAGGTGAAATATGTGTCTGTTGACTGTTGGCGGCTACACTTGTCGGATTTTACGGTTTTTCTCCTGACCGCATCGTTTAGCGAACGCCAACTTGTTAATTTGTCTTCTACTATTAAATGATTTTCATCTTACAATCTTTTTTGTTTTTGTTTTATTTGATGGTATGATCTACCTTCTAAAAATAATGTACTCAATATATTTTGAATAATATGATAGGAATTTCCCTAAAAAAAAGATAATTCTAAATTCTAAAGATGTAAGGGGAAAAAATCAAATTTTAAGAGCTGTAGGGCTCTTATTAAAACACTTAGAAAGTTCTAGACAATCATAATTGAAACAGCAACTCTTCTTCGCTTCCACTACGTTGAGAAAATTTAATTAAAATTGTTATTATTAGTCAGAAAATGGGATAATCTAAATAATTTTAAGATGGAGAAGAAAAATTACTGTATTTTACATCATCTCTAGCGCTCTTAATAAATGTCTTACAGATATACCAATAATTGTATTAAAAGTCAAAACTCTTCCTCTATCAAATTACGTTGAGAAAGTTTTAATAACTTCATTGGTTTGACTGGAAAATGCGATTACCTTTCAAATTTTAATGATGTAAAGGAAAAAAAAAAACATAAAATTTCAAGAGCTGTAGCGCTCTTGTTAAAAAATTTAAGAATTTATACACAATTATAATTGAAGCAGCAATTTCTTCTACGTTTCTTCTACTAAATTCAGAAAATTTAATTCTTTTTACTCGTTTATTCAGAAAATGTGATAATCAGCGTGCATTTAAACGATTTTAAAAAGAAGACATATTTTATATCATCTCTAGCGCTCTTACTAAATGTCCCACAGATTTACGGATATTGTTGTTCAAAGCAGAAACTCCCCTCTATGAAATTACGTTAAGAAAGTTTTATTATCTTCATTAGTTTAACCGAAAAATGTGATTTTCTAAAACCTTCAAAATTTTGAAGAAGTAATAGGAGCAAAAAGAAACATCAAATTTGAAGAGAAGTAGCGTTCTTTCTAAAAGACATAGAAATTTGTAGACAATCATAATCGAAGCAACAACTCCTCTTCTTTTCTACTACGTTGGGGACATTTAATAATCGTTACTCGTTTAGTCAGAAACTGTGTTAATCCAAAGCGTTGTTTTAAACAATTTTAAGAAGAAAGACAACTATATTTTATATCATCTCTAGCGCTCTTACTAAATGTCATACAGATTTACGGATATTATTGTTTAAAGCAGAAAATCCTGCTCTATGAAATTACGTTAAGAAAGTTTTATTATCTTTATTAGTTTAACCGAAAAATGTGATTTTCTAAAACCTTCAAAATTTTGAAGAAGTAATAGGAGCAAAAAATAAACATCAAATTTGAAGTGAATTAGCGTTCTTTCTAAAAGACTTAGAAATGTAGATAAACATAATCGAAGCGGCAACTCTGCTTCTTTTCTATTACGTTGAGAAAATTTAATTATCATTATTAGTTTAGTCGGAAAATGAGATAATCCAGAGCGTGCTTTAAAATTTTGTTAAGGAGATGAAGAAGAAACTTTATATTACATCGTCGATAACGCCCTTATTAGATGTCTCACTGAATTACCGATGTTCGTATTTAAAGCAAAAACACTTCCTACGTTCAATAAAATATATTCATCAATGCATTTTGAATAACCTAGGTTTCATCAAATTGACTTAGTTTTTTTCTGCATGGCCGCAGTTAGTAGTCGTGTTGTCCGCTCGGACAATTGCACTTATGCATGTTAACTTGCATGCGTGACTGCTGTCATTTTTTGACACACTCTGAGTTACATCGGACTGTCATAAAATAACAAATTTACGCATGCGCGTTAGCATCAATTCGGTTCATTGTTGCTCTGATTTTCTTCTCCTTCTTTAAGAATTTCTTCCAATATGGTGTATGTTATCTTCCATTTGGTCATTTTTGATTTTAATAACATCCCGAGGACCATAACTGACGAAAATATAGCCGCTATAACTCTTTATCAGTAAAACACCGTTAAAAAAATCTTTTACAATGCGTTGTTTTATTTTTTGAACATACCATCGCCGGTTTTTAATACTAGGCAAACACTCTAACGGGTTGCGGGCGCAAAAAACGGGTTAAGCATTCGTCGACAATGCAAAAGGGTATACTTTTATGATCGGCATTATTTATACGCGCCGGCCACAATTGCCATTGCGTACCCCTCATTTTTACCTCTTTTGCCTTCCGTTTAAATCACTGGCTTTTACATGTTTTAAGCGTTTTATGCGTTTATTTGCATCGCATTGTAACTATCTTGTCGTGGCTGGGTTGCTGTGTGACTGGGCTGCAAGGGTTGAAAAGAACGCGCGCGTCTGTGAAGGGTTGAAAGCGCTTCCTCGGAAAGCCGACTTCTCTACCTCTCTACTAACGGTGCTTATTGCCATTTATTGTCGAGATAAATAAAACTCGTGTAACAAAAAAAACGGTATTTTTTAACAATTTTCAATCCTTTTTTGCCTTCGCCGACTGGCAAGCAAAAAACTACGTTTTTTTTGCTTGCAAGATGGACTTTCTGTGGGTAAAAATCTGGCGATATTGGTTTCGTGGTAAGGCGTAATTCGATTTATATGCATGCGTTTATTACTTAACTTTCCCAGACAGTTTTATTTTTCATTTAGTTTCATGGGAAACTGCGTTTTTTTGTGAAAATACTCGTTTAATATATTCGTTTAAAATAAAATCTCAGTAAGAATAAATTTATACATATTCAGCTCAATTCGTAAAAATTAAAATATTAAAGATGTAATAGCAGAAAGAAAAAAAAGGTTCAAAGGTTGTAACGCTCTTATTAATAGACTTAGAAATTTGAAGATACTCATCATCGAAGCAGAAACTCTTCTTCTATTCTACGACGTTGAGAAAATTATCTGTATTAATTTAGTCAGAAAATATGATAATCCAAAAGCGTACTTTTAAAAATTTTAAGAAGAAGCAGAAAAATTACGTAATTTTATATCATCCTTGGCGCTCTTATTAAGTGTCTTACAGCTTTACCGATTATCATATTCAAAGCAGAAACTCATCGTCTATCAAATTTCATTAAGAAAGTTTAATTAGCTTCACTGCTTTGGTCGGAAAATACGATTTTCTAAAACATGTTCTTCAAAAAATTTAGGGGGGTAATAATAAAAAGAAAAATAATTCAAGGGATGTGGCACGCGTATTAAAAGGCATATAAACTCGTAGTTAATCATAATCGAATCAGAAACTATCCTGTTTTTCTATTAGTTTGAGAAAATTTAATTATATGTATTAGTTTAGTCAGAAAATGTCATTATCCAAAGCGAGCTTTTAATCACAATTTTAAGAAGAAGAAAGACACTTTATTTTTCGTTATTTTTAGCGCTTTAATCAAATGTCTCAGAGATTTGTCGATAATCATATTCCAAGCAGAAACTTCTCCTCTATAAAATTATGTCAAGTAAGTTTTATTAACTACATTGGTTGGGTCGACAAATTCAATTTTCTGAAACATGTTCCTCTAAATTTTAAGGAAAAAAAACATTAAATTTCAAGACCTGCTGCGCGCTTATTAAAAGACTTTAGATATCTGTAGACAATCGTAATCGAAGCAGCAACTCTTCTTCTTTTCTACTACGTTGAGAAAATTTAAGTATCTCTATTAGTTTAGTCAGAGAATGAGATAATCCAAAGCGTACTTTTAAACAATTTTAAGAAGAAGAAGCAAATAATTTTATTTTATAGTATCTCTAGCGCTTTTATTAAATAGCTTAGAGATTTACCCAAGATTATATTCAAAGCAGAAACTCCTCCTCTATCAAATTACGCCAAGTAAGTTTTATTATTTTCATTGGTTGAGCCGGAAAATTCGATTTTCCAAAAACTTGTTCCTGAAATTTTTAAGGATGTAATAGAAGGAATAAAAACATTAAATTTCAAGAGCTGTAGCACTGTTATTAACAGTCTGAGAAACCTGGGGGTAATAATAATTGGAGCAGCAACTCTTCTTCTTTTCAACTACGCTGAGAAACTTTAATTTTCTTTATTAGTTTAGGCAGAAAATATGATAATCCAAGGCGTGATCCTAAGCAATTTTAAGAAGAAGAAAAATAACTTTATTTTACATCATCTCTACCGCTTTTATCAAATGACTTGGAAATTTATCGATGATTATATTCAAAGTAGAAACTCCTGTTCTATCAAATTACGTAGAGTAAGTTTTATTATCTCCATTGGTTAAGACAAAAAGTACGATTTTCTAAAACATGTTCTTCACAATTTTAAAGATGTAATATAAAGAAAAAAAAATTTCAAAGATGTAGAGCTCTTATTAAAAGACTTAGAAATTTCTAGATAATCATCATGATCATAATAAGCAGCAGATCTTGTTCGTTTCGAAGAAAGACGCAATTCGATTTATATGAATGTATTTATTACTTAACTTTCTCCGAAGTATACTTATTTCAAATAGTTTTATGGGAAACTGTGTTTTCCCTGAATATACTCGTAAAATATATTCATGTAAAGTCAAATCCAAGCAATAAGAATAAATTTAGGCATATTTAGCTTCGTAAGAGTTAAAAACTCTTTCTCTCCCTTTTGCCGGTACACTTTTGGGGTTTTACAAGCGAAATATGGTGCAATAAGCGTGCGCCCATTGCGTAAATTCAAGTCACAATTTGCATGTTTCACAATAGAAGTATGCGGTGCCTTTTCGGCGCGCCCATGTTTGCACCATTGTGTATACCACAAAATTAGAGCAATGCAGCGCTGTGATGCAACTTCTAATGATAAAAACTCTTTTCCCTAGAAGGGATTAGGTCATTTTATAGCCAGTATTACAGCTTTCCTCGGGCGAAACGAGGTCGGCTAGGTTTAACTGCCTTATTTAATTTGTCCTAGCGAACGAAAAGTGGTACCATCGACAACTGGTCACAATAAGGGTTACGCAAATCTAGATGCAACGAATATAACATAATATAACGTAAATGTGCCTTTTCATCAAGGTACCATACCCTTGGTGAAAAGGCACATTTACGTTATATTAACAGCTTTGGTGAAAGTTTACGATGCACTTCGCGGAAGACCTCAGAAGGCATTCGACAAATTGCACCACCTATTTTTCGACCTATTGCGACTTAAATTGGGACCTATCTTTCGAGCGAATAAATTTCGTGTTTAATATTCGCATGTTTTACATGTGGTTTATACATTTATTTAACTTCGTATAGGCTTCCACGAAAAGTCGACGTAAATTTCGCAAAAT
Source organism: Mimaenictus wilsoni (assembly GCA_027575185.1). Classification (NCBI taxonomy): domain Eukaryota; kingdom Metazoa; phylum Arthropoda; class Insecta; order Coleoptera; family Staphylinidae; genus Mimaenictus; species Mimaenictus wilsoni. The sequence continues at coordinate 9,376 of JAODAC010024883.1, forward strand.
GGAATTTTGCCTGCCAATATTGGCTCGTAATAAACATAAAAAATGCTCCCATTTTGCAGAAAAACTATTTATTGACTTTTTTCAACGTGCGCATAGAACTACGCAAATACCTCAAAAGCAATAAAGACATTCAGCTTGCCAACCGAGCGCTGACTCGCGCAACTTCGGACAGGCAAAATACGCAGCGTTGTTGCGAATATCGACGCGGCTACCTGAAATATTCGGTGCAAATAAAATAAAATAGGCGAAAAAAAGTATATATTGCATTATGCCTTTTCAGTGGAGTGGAGGCGTCGGCGGTGGTGTTGGTGGCGGCGTTGATTCAATCAAATTCCGTATTCGCTTCTCTTCTCTGCTCTGCCACGCAAATTTGCCGCCGCCGTCGTCGTTGGCGCGGTGGCGGCAATGGCAACGACGACAGCGGCCATGCAGACGACGACGTCAATATATTCATAATGCACTCGCGCCGTTCGATAATAATAAATGAAAAGACTACTTTATACGCGAAGACGTCGGTGAGTGTTGAAAGGGAAAACGCAAAGTTTTTCCCCGGTACGTCGTACGCGCTGAATTTTAAGAACCGAAAAATCTGCATGTCAATCGCTTTCGTGCATGCGTCTTCGGTTTCCATGCAGGCGCAAGCGCGAGGGGCATTCCACTTACCAGCTCGTTAAAATCAATTACCCACTTAGAGCCACTTAATCTTTCTTTAGCATACGCCCTTTGCCATGCTGTGAAGATTCAGTTAATACGTAGATAGCAAGCAGCTACGGAGAAACGTTGCTCTCTCCTAACATAAAATAAAAACATAGATTGTAACTGTTGCGGCGCATTTGAAATTGGTACCAAATTTGTTTCGATTTTGTTGGCGCTGTCCGCCTTAACTGATAAGACGCCAGGTGAGCGCTAGAGCGACCACGATCGCATACATTCATTCGACAATTCGCATTTTGACCAGCAAGTAACCAGTAATACATTCATTCGATAATTTCGTATTTTGACCTGCAAATAAGCAGTAATACATTAATTTCGTTTTTGATCAATCGTCCTGCGTGTTTGCAGTAATATTTCGTCTCTGATCAGTCGTCCTGCAAATAAGCAGTAACACATTCGCTTCACGGATTAACGCGAAGCATTTATACGGCGAGAATTACCTCCCCAATTGGAGTTATTGTAAATATATAAATATAAGTTGATTCCACACCATTTTGCACATGTATTTCTTGAGAACCAACCACAACGTCAACTAAGTGAGTCGCAATCAGTGACTACGAAGTTACAACAGTAACTGTTGGACATAGTTACTGACAAAACCAAATGAATTTGTTTTGATTTATTTAGATGACTCTGGGAACATTTAAGTATACAAAATACGAAACCAAAAAAGGACAGAGGAACTGAAAATTTGAAATTTTTGAAATTAACGTGATAAGCACGAGTGAAACTCGTGCTACGCTGCGCGAGCTCAAGTCATTATACGCCAGTTGGACTCGTGCTGTTGGCAAGTTGTAGACGAAATGAAAATAAAACGTGAAAATCGGATATTTTTATTCGATACATAGTATTTTACTAAGTCCGTCCGGGTAGCTTAAAGGGTAGCACCTTGGCGTATCACGCCGGCGGACGAGGTTCGAGTCCTCGGGTCGGGCACCATACAGTGTGTTTATTTTTCACACACCACCTCACACACTCACCCACCCACACACACATACACACTGCAAATAAGCAGTAACACATTCGCTTCACAGATTAACGCAGAGCATTTATACGGCGAGAACTACCTCCCCAATTGGAGTTATTGTAAATATAAGTTGATTCCACACCATTTTGCACATACATTTCTTGAGAACCAACCACAACGTCAACTAAGTGAGTCGCAACCAGTAACTACGAAGTTACAGCAGTAACTGTTAGACATAGTTACTGACAAAACCAAATGAATTTGTTTTGATTTATTTAGATGACTCTGGGAACATTTAAGTATACAAAATACGAAACCAAAAAAGGACAGAGGAACTGAAAATTTGAAATTTTTGAAATTAACGTGATAAGCACGAGTGAAACTCGTGCTACGCTGCGCGAGCTCAAGTCATTATACGCCAGTTGGACTCGTGCTGTTGGCAAGTTGTAGACGAAATGAAAATAAAACGTGAAAATCGGATATTTTTATTCGATACATAGTATTTTACTAAGTCCGTCCGGGTAGCTTAAAGGGTATCACCTTGGCGTATCACGCCGGCGGACGAGGTTCGAGTCCTCGGGTCGGGCGCCATACAGTGTGTTTATTTTTCACTCACCACCTCACACTCTCACCCACCCACACACAAATGCTATTGGCACATTATCGAGAAAATAAAAACACGCAAAAAAGACATAATTACACAAAAAAGTTACTAGAAATATTTCACTCAAAAAAAAAACTGAAATACAATATTGTGTTGATATAGGTTAGTTCAAAATAGGTCAAATTTCACGGTATGTTGAAAAATGTCCAAAATATTATTGCCCCAAATAACCACGAGCCGTAAAAACTTTGCTCTTGCAAAACCAGAGCAAACCTGCGGATTTTTTACGACTTTTTCTAACAACAAGCCAATAAGGCAGAGCAATATGCAACCGTTAAGTGTGCGTAAGTCTAAAAACGTGCTCGACAATAACGTAATTATATTGCACCATTGAGGGTGGTGATAATTCTAATTTTGCGTTTTCTACGGCAGTAAAATGGGGCATAGCGCTAGTTTTACACGAATATGGGTCAGATTTTTTTTTGGAAATGTTTCGATATGCTGTCAATAATTCAATCTTCCAAGAATGATCGTTAAATGCAAATAGGTGGGTATATTTACCCAAATAGGTAAATGGGTAGGTATTTCTGGTTATTGAAAATCGGTGGCTTTCGTTGATTTTACCTCGTGGATCATATTTGGAAATATTGCGAATCGGTTTTGCGCAACCCTGTTGTAGTAAAGAGTTTGAAATTACCGGTTTTGAAGTAATACAAGTAGAGGGCAATTTTGTTTGTTGAACATTTAAATTTACAGATATGGATAGCTTTATAACTTTAATTCTGAAAATTTTATTATAAGTTTTATGACTTTATCAATATGTTTGGGGAACATGGAGCACAATAAACATTAGGGGGTCGGCAGACTGCCCCATTGGTGACCTATTAAGACATTTATCGTTAGTTACATAAGCACAAAAATCATAAAAAAATTGAAAAAAGGCCGAAATTGAAATCAAATTAAACCAGGTGTGCCCCCACGAAAACATTGCGGGAGCGTCGCGAGCGCTTATTGAACAAATTTCAAGGAGTACGTTTGCTCAAGATTTTTCATACCAAATATGAAGCTATGAAGGTGAAATAAACATAAAAATGATTACCAAGTCTTCTACATTCTCGTAGTATTAAACTTTTTTCAATACCTTTACGAAAAAAAACCTTCATACTGCTGTTAAAATGAGCCGTTTTATGAAAATTTGAATCTGAACTTCAATAGGGATTTATCACCCTTATCCGATAATCAATCAATATGCCACGTATATCAATTTATTCCTCTTTTTATGTACTTTAATATGGTATTAATATTTCTGTAATCGAATGAAAAAACCGTATTGAATTTCAGATTCGAATTTTCGCAAAACAGCTCATTTTAACAGCAGTATAAAGCAGTTTTATCGCAAAGCAATTGAAATAAGTTTGAAAGCTTGAGAATATAGAAGAGTTGGCGATCATTTTGATGTTTGTTTCATCCCCATGGCTTCATATTTAGTATGAAAAATCTTGAGCAAAAGTTTTGCTACGAACGCGAATGGATTGTGGCGCAGAACGATCGTTTTTGGCTACTGTGCGCCGCTCTGTTAACTGCTGTTTTAGACAGTATTCAAATATAGGCCTTAAGCGTGAATATTTCAGGAAGTTAGAACAAGTCGTAGCCAAGACGCGCCTCACTTAGATTGCAGAAAATTAGGATCACGCCACCTCACATTGAGCGGTGGTGACATTTCGATTGTGCGCGCTGCAACCCCTTACGCTGTGAAACGACCGGCTGGGTCGTTCGTGCGAGATTGACCCTTAACCCGATTAAATCCCCCACGGACCTCATCGCCCCGCGCCGTAATGATCTAAAGACGGTCGTCGGGCACCGAGATTTACTTTAATAGTTGACGGAAAATGATTCGGCCCTGCGGAGCGAACGAGTTACCGCCGCGTATTGTAAGAGTAAAGTACGTGCGACTCGTCGGCGGCAGCGGCGGCGGCGTGCTGTGGCTATGGAGGCGGCTGTGGCAACGGCGGCGCTTCGCTGGCCGTGCGCTGAAAGCGCGCAGGGGACTTCAGGCGACGCGCCTTTCCGGACTGAAGCACGCTCGCACGCCGGTCACGACCGTAATGGCAAGGGAAATTGGTCCCGTGCAGTTTCCGCGACTTAATGACACCTGCAGAACCTGCACGGCAATGACCGGCCGGCGGCGTGGCGGCGTGGCGGCAGAGCACTGCTTTTTGGCGGTGGGGGCTGGGTGGACGCCGGCGGGGGGCAGCTAGAGGGGGCGGTAGGAGGAGTAGGTTCCGCCATGGCGGCACCCAAACCCCGTGGGCTAATAGGCGGCGAGCGTATGGACACCAAAAAGCAAATTGCAAAATTACCATCGCATACCGCCAGATACACCTACGTTACAGTACCACTGTGCGTGGACGAACTGCGGTTTTCCCGCATTATAAATTTTTATGCTCGGCATGTTTTATGGAGGCGGCCACCGCTGGCTACCGACAGCCCCGGACCGCGGCTGCGACGGTCGTGCAGGTTTATTGCATCGGTCGGCGCCTTTTGAGCGTCGTTGTTGCCACTGCTGGCCGTGCTCCCGTTTTATTGGCGTAATTTTATAATACTCGATAAAAGTGAGCATCGAGCGCCAAGGGACGAATATTTCTCGCTTTCACATCGTCAGCTTTCTTCGTTATTTGTGTATTCGTATGTGTGGCATGTTATTGAGAGTTAGTCACATATATTTTGCTCAATTTTACCTTTTTACGGCTCCATTTTATTATGATTTTTCAAATTTCATTTAATTAAAACTCTTGTTAATTTAATACATAAAATCGGCTGTTTTCTCTTACAGAAACATAACATCTCAAAATGAACTGAAATTAGCTGATTGTATCGGTGAGGGGCCGGGGGGGGGGGGGGTATGTTAGTGTGTCACCCTGATAAATAATAAAAATAACAGCACAAAAAACGAACTTGCCTTTGACCATACAACTGAAGTAAAATTAACTATATTATTATTATTATTATTAGTGTATTTAATCTGAGTCCCCCTGGGTAGCTTAATGGATAGCACCTCGGCGTATCACGCCGGCGGACGAGGTTCGAGCCCTCGAGACTTGCACCTCTTTCTGTGTGGGAATTATGCAGACACATTACCACATACTCACGCACACACACACAAACATTCTACAAACTCAACCCTACACTACATCCAACACACTTAAATCTACACAGTCTACAACTACTGAAATCTACTATCCACAACAACACCTATCAACAACAACAAAAAATTGTAAACAGTCATAATAATACAAATGTATCAGCTCGGAAAAACCTCAATGGTCGACGGAGAATAAAATATATGAATTATTAATTATTCCTCAATCTGAAGTAGGCCTTTCACCCTGTATTTCTATTTGATTCTTGTCAAGTATTTACAAATAGACCAACAAAAAATAAAAATTTAATTATAATATTAGGGTATATATGTATATTTTTCAGCGGCCAAATAACCACTGACTCTTTGATATTTTTTGGCATGAGGGCGTTCATAGTAGCCCACAGTGGTTCATTTGACAAACAAATGTGATACACTCCTTTATTTTTGTAGTAGGACGTTCAGAATTCGAGCTTTTATCGTATCAAGTCAGGGGAATAAAAAGCAAGAATATATATTTTTTATCAGCACGCGCCGTGATATAACGGACGAAACAAAAACAAAATTACAAGATTCCAGGAGGGGGGCTCAAACCCCTCTTCGCCATATGTGCGATATAGGCCTGGACAGTTTTCCGTTCTAGTCAGGATTTCGCATATTAAAGATTCCGTACACGACAAGTTTCACTCGTAGTATGAAAACAACATAACAATGAATACAAAAATATTCCTTCATTACTATTTTAATTCCCTCATTATATTTATAAGTGTTATAGATAGAAAGATATCAAGCAAGATATAAAGAGTTTGTGTGTTGATTACTATAAAACAACAGATAAATGCATGAAATACGTTATAAAATTAGATAAAATCGATAGCTGCACAAAACTGATCAGAAAAATATGAATACCGAGTTAAAATAAATAAAAAGGGGAATACATTGATATATGTGGCATATTGTTCGGTTGTTGGATAAGGGTGAAAAACCACTATTGAAGTTCAGATTCAAATTTTCATAAAACGGCCCATTTTAACAGCAGGATGAAGCAGTTTTATCGTAAAGGGATTGAACCTGGTTTGATACCATGAGTAGGTAGAAGGGTTGGGGACCATTTTCATGTTTGTCTCACCTTCATACCTCCACATTTAGTATGAGAAATCTTGAGCAAAATTACTCCTTGAAAATTGCGAAAAGAGCGCGCGCATATTTCATACATTTATCGGTTGTGTTCATGTTAAAAAACAAAGTTAAATCGTTAGCTGCACAAAACTGATTAGAAAAATATTAATACCATATTAAAATGCATAAAAAGAGGAATAAATTGATTTATGTGCCATATTGTTTCATTGATGGATAAGATTGTAAAATCACAATTGAAATTCAGATTAAAATTTTCATAAAATTTTAAGAGCAAGATAAAGTAGTTTTATCTTAATGGGATTGAAACTAGTTTGATACCATGAGGAAGTAGAAGAGCCGGGGATAATTCTGATGTTTGTCTCACCTTCATACCTTCACATTTAGTATGAGTAATCTTGAGCAAAATTACTCCTTGAAAATTGTGAAAAGAGCGCGCGCATATTTCATACATTTATCGGTCGTGTTCATGTTAAAAAACAAAGTTAAATCGCTAGCTGCACAAAACTGATTAGAAAAATACATAATAAGAGGAATAAATTGATTTATGTGGCATATTGTTTCATTGATGGATAAGATTGTAAAATCACAATTGAAATTCAGATTAAACATTTCATAAAACGACTCATTTTAAGAGCAAGATAATGCAGTTTTATCGTAAAGGGATTGAAACTAGTTTGATACCATGAGGAAGTAGAAGAGCCGGGGATAATTCTGATGTTTGTCTCACCTTCGTACCTTCACATTTTGTATGAAGAATTTTAAGCAAAATCACTCCTTGAAAATTGTGAAAAAAGTACGTGCATATTTCATACATTTATCGGTTGTATTCATGTTAAAAAACAAAGTTAAATCGCTAGCTGCACAAAACTGATTAGAAAAATATTAATACTATATTAAAATACATAAAAAGAGGAATAAATTGATTTATGTGCCATATTGTTTCATTGATGGATAAAATTATAAAACCACAATTGAAATTAAGATTAAAATTTTCATAAAACGGCTCATTTTAACAGCAGGATGAAGCAGTTTTATCGTAGAGGGATTGAACCTAGTTTGATACCATGAGTAAGTAGAAGAGCCGGGGATAATTCTGATGTTTGTCTCACCTTCATACCTTCACATTTAGTATGAGTAATCTTGAGCA
>JAODAC010024894.1:0-27333 GCA_027575185.1 Mimaenictus wilsoni
TATAAACTTAGGAATAGACTAAACAACTTGACGTCATATGTAAATAAAGGCTCAAAATTGCCACGCCGTTCGCAACACCTATACAAACCACACAATAAAAGAAAACACTCCTCAAATCAACTTTCAACACTCAAGAAAATAGGATAAAAACCGCTGACAAATCAACTAAACCCTCATACAAAAAAAAGTGTATTTGGTCCAGAGACCTGGCGGCCATCGACCATACTGGTCCTAACGATACTGGTCCTAAATCAAGGCTGTTATTGTTATTGTATGTGTTTTTAAATTACATGTTTATTTTTGTGATTGTCATGTGATGTGCTGATCCTTGTGTTGAACTGTTTATAAATGGATTCTTGTTGTGTGTGAGTGTTTAGTAGATTTGTCAGCGGTTTTTATCCTTTTTCTTGTGTTGTTGAAAGTCGTGGGTTACGCATATTTGCGATTGTTGATTTGAAGAGTGTCTTTTATTATTATGTGGTTTGTATAGGCGTAGATTAAGGTGAATTTTTGAGAGTTATAATTGTGAATAAAGGGAGCCTACCCCGAGGACTCGAACCTCGTCCGACTGCGTGGTAGGCCCAAGCTCTACCGACCGTGCTGCCCAGGTGGGCTTGCAATTCAAATTTTTCAATTATACAATTATATAATTCATTTGCTTTATTAATTTGTAAAAAACAAAAATGTACATTCTCGGCGGAAAGACCTTAAAGGTCGATAGCCATTAAAATATATTTATTATTATTATAATAAATTTTACAAGTTAAAAAGAACTTAATATATTAATAAAGACTTCTACAATCTTCTAAATGTATAGATAGATATCTAGGAAAAAGTCTAAATAACTAGAAAACGTCTAAATTATGCAGCAAATACACGTGAGGATTAAACGAAATAATTTAAACTCGAAATAAATTACGTAGATAATCCTGCTTCTGCACATAATAATTAAGCGAATAACGAACGCAGCGTCAATATTTCATGCCGATTGCAGCCGTGCGTCACGGCATGTGCTGGCGTGCGAAAAGTTCATCTCGGCGGCACGAGCCGCCTCCAAAGAGCCGCCAACCAAACTGATTCAACGAAGGAGAGCGAGCGACTTCACATCGCTTTAGGAAGCATGCTCCGAGGTGTACTGGGCTGCATTGCGCGAGGCGACAGGAGGCAAGCAAGAGCAGTGGCGGCGGCGGCGGCGGTTAAAGCACCGAAGGCGACCAATGCGCGAGCGCGACTTTTCACCCAGGGCCGCTGCGACGGTGCTGCGTCGGCCTCACCGCCGCACCGCCGCCAGTTCACGCTTGGCGTAGGTCCGTACCGCCTCGCCGTGTTCGCCGCCGCTCGCCGCCCCCGACATTCAGCCGCTACCAGGCCGCCAATACCGCCCGCCAAACCGAAGCGCTGAGAAAACGTGCGATGCATGTGCGCAGATATTAATCAATTACATATGTCAATGTTTAGCCAAGAATTTCGAGTGTAAAAAATATAAACCAATTATACAAATAAATATAATAAATAAATAAATATATAAATACATTTGAAAAAAAAAAAATTAAAAATATCGATACTTTCACATAAACAAATATCGCCTAGAAAAATATCGTTATAAAATTTAATTAACATTTAAAAAACTGCCACTACTATTAGTAAATATAGATACAGGGTGTTTTCATAAACTTAAAAATAGTTTAAAAATTGTGTCGTTAATAATATCAACTCGAAACATAATCATTCACTACTACAATTAATTTTTAACTATATATTAAGAAGTTTAAGAAAACTACATTTAAAAACTAAGTGTTAAAATTTAAATCTTTGTGAAATTGTCAGCGTTAGTGCAGTCTGGTACAGGATTTAACATCATTCGTGATTATAAAATTTGTGGGTTTTCGAGTGGCATTGGTATTTCGCGTAAAGTTTTTGGCCGCGTGTGTGTCAACGACGACTTTTTGTGTGCTTCTGGGTGACAAAGAAAAGTTGGCGGAGGCGCCGGATTGCAGTTCGGTTTTTCGAAAGGCGACTGCTCTCCGGATTTGCGTGCGGAATCGAATAGGGAAATCGAATCGAATCGAATCGAATTTTGGAAAGTTGTGGACACAAAAACTTATTTTCCAGCTTTTGCGGTGTTTCAGTATCATCGGCTGCGTGTTTTTTCTCCTTTCTGGTTGATACAAATCGGGATTACTGCTGTGTCACACGTTCTTGACATAGGTAAGGGTTTTTATCTGTATGTAAAGTAAGGAAATGTGATTTTTTGTATTTTTGGAAGGGATAAGGATGAATGTGGGAATGTAGGTAGGGAGAGAATATGGAAAATTTAGGATTATAGAATTATTTTTATAAAATATACTTTTTTGGGTTCAGCAAACCTCTAAAATTTTGAATTATTCAAGATAACATTACCACAGCGTGTTATCTCGAAATATTGATAATTCTAGGGGCTACATTCGTCAATTTAATAATTTGAGTTAAGGTCAGTAGGAAAGAGATTTTATAGATATATTATTATTGTTTTAAATTTTCTTCTATCACGATTGGAACGAGAGTTATTAAATAAAATCTGAAATAGTATTAATGCGACGCCGACGTGTTGCTTCTCCTTTAACTGTGTAGTCACGATGTGTTGAGTAACATGCGCATGCGTAGAATCGCAGGTCGTCATTGACGCATGCGCAGAACACACCTCATATTTTTAACTCGGCATAACTTTAGTAAGTTTTAATTTTTTGGCAAAATTCTTTAAGATTTGGATTAACGCATGCCAGACACATAAATAGGCGTAGCACGATTTAGAAATGAAATAGGAAAATCAAATTATATGGTCTTCATTCCAAGTTTTGCAAATTTCCGTTTTAGTAACTAATATATGTACGCAAAGTAATGAAATGTAATTTTGTTATATGTCGGGAGGGACAAGTTTGAATGTGGGAATGCAGGAAGGATAAGAAAATAGAAAATTTCGGATTATTCAATTATTTTAAACCAATATATTTTTTAAATTTAAGAAATCTGGTTTGTTGTAATTTTATCTTAAAATTTAAAGGATATATTAATATATAAATGGACATTTTAAAAATAAATAATGATATAAATAATATTCAATGATGAAAACTAGAGAATGAGAATAAAAAAAAATAGAGAACAGGACTTTACTTGTAATGGCAGAACAATTTTAATATTTTATAGGAAGGTCAATATAATAATCAATTGCATTTGCATTTGTTCCATTATTATTAGAATCAAGGTTGTCACTACGCAGGCGAATCGTAGCGCTGCGTAGAAGAGTGGCTTGAGTCACTGACGCATGCGCAAAACAAATTTGAGATAATTAGCTCAACATAACCTTTATAATTCTTATATTTATATTCAGAACATTCTTTAACTTATTGCTTAACAATCAAACAGGTTAACAGACAAACAGGGACCAATACTATATCACATTAAGAGGAAGATCAGAAGCAAATACAAAAATGTTTACCAAATGTATTTTTAAAACCCGAAACTGCATATTTCATAAGGTATATTCTCAAGAGACAATTATTTGGTGGTAGTTCAGAATCGATGGAGTAAATGCAATAATTTATAAAAATCAAGTAGACGCGTTGTCAGCATAAAGGAGAAAAACTGGAAAGGAGCAAAAGAGAATTTAAAGATCTATTGCCAATACGTTAAATATTTGTTATATCACTAATAGAATAAAAGTTAAAAAAATCTGATGAGTTGATTTGTTCTCACTGCGCAGACGCGACTTATTGAGTAATAAGCGCATGCGTAGGGACAGTAGTGGTTCCTGTACAAAATACATATTATATTTTTAACCCGTATTAACTTTTGTAATTTTATACTTTTTTTGCAAAATTATTTCACATTTCCATGAAGACAGGCCAGGTGCATTTAGAGCGTTAAATAAATTTGCTAATATATTTTAAGGATAATTCCTGAGGCAAATTCTAATATAATATTTTCAACACATAATTTCCTTCAAAATTTTAAATCGTTACGCAATATAATGAAAGTAACTGAAAATATCTTCAATTTCCTTTATAAACATTAAAATCATTCAAAGTACAATTGGGAATACTTCGATTTAGATTTTATGATTTTAATATGTTTTTCATTTTTCTAGAATTAATAAAGTTAGTAAAACTTTATAATATTTTAAAATTCAATTACTTCTAAAGCCAGGTATTATTAAGTAAACTATATTCTAAATTAATGAAATCGATATTCAATACAATAAGTTCTGCAATAATAAAAGTCATTGCTCCACTTAAAATAATTCACCGGGAAAAAGCCCGTATGAAAAGCTTGGAAAATCTTTGTTTACTACTAATTGCACACCGTATGGCCGAGTATATCAAGTTGTTTGCCGCGTTTCCGATGGACACAAAATGCACCTCTTTAGATGGCCGTAATGCTCGAGCGGGTGCGCGTGGAAAATGCAGCCGAATGTGAAAATTGTGGCAATCGCCCCTTCCGTCCTGCATGCGGAAACAGCAACGAACGGTTATTACATCCATTCGTTCGTTTAGTTCGAACTAAAGTGTACAAACGAACCACTTGGCGGGTATATGTACAGCCCGCTCACTGTCGGTTATAAAACTACGTGGAAAACGAGCAGTAGCCGGCGGGGGTGGCGGCATGGTGCACCAGCAATCCGTTCAGTTATTGATTAATCCGTTAACGCTTCCTCAACCGTGGTGCAAAACTATACCATACGGAGACTAGCACAAGCACTCTTTAGTGGCACAACTCTTTGTTAAACAAGTATTACTCGACTTTTCCGAAAGTTTTAATTTTGTAATTTTTAGCTATTAATATTGCCGATACTTCTACTTTCTTCTTATAAAACATTATTTTGATTTTATTGTTGTTTTTGTGTACATTTTCAAGATAAATATTGTGCAGAAATATAGATGTGTGGATGAAGAATTTTATGATCTATTAGAATCTTTTTAAATTTTCCTTGTATCATTATTTGAACCGGAGTTATTAAATAAATTCTAAAACATTTCGTATGAGTCGCGAAACAGCACACGCACTGCGCAGACGCGACGTATTGAGTAATTGGCGCATGCGTAGAAACTGAACGAGTCAGCGCGTACCGCTCTTACTGCGCAGACGCAATCCATTTAGTAACAAGCGCATGCGCAAATTATGAAACCGATATTTAACTCGCCATAACTTTGGTAATTTTCAATATTTTTAGAAAATTCTTTCATATTTACATTGCTGAAAGGCTGCCCCATGCATGGTGCTAAATATTGTTGAAAAATCGTAAGATAATTCTACCCACTTTTCAATAAATCAAATTTTCTCAACGTTATTACATATTATCCCCTAATAAAATCAAAATCGAATCGAATAAACCGATATATAACAACATTCTCTTCTTGCTTTCCCAACGTTGGAAAAGCAGGTCGAAGAATAATTGCCCGCGCTCGAATGGGCATAATAGAATATTTATACACGCATTATCCCGACAATCCTTAGATCGTCAAGCGGGAAAATCAAGTATTCCTTTCAATGCGCATTATTTGCCTCTCGCCTAACGTCATCGCCTCCGCCACCATCAACGCTGGTAGCAGACGCACAGCGAGCGCACATTGCAACCGGGGCATATTGATAATGGAACCCAACTTGCAGACTTACGAAGAGGTAATATCCCGGGCAAACGTTTGGCCTTTCCACACACGTCGTGCATACATTAAGACGATCTCATATTACTATTCAAAGTTTATTTTGTTAAGGGCTCTGCCTGCCTTCCACAGATTTAAACGTTTCGTAAATGATACTTCGTAGTCTTATATATTTCAAACTTTATACAATTTTGTTTGCAATGTTTAAAGAAACTCAATCATGACCTAGTCTAAAATTTCCTGACCTCTTTTCAGGTAGCCAAACACTCAAAACTTAATACGACTCCCTTAAGCTGAATTATACCTCTTCTTTTCCCATATAAACTTTAAATAACCTAAGTAAACCTAAGATAACCTAATGAAATTTAACAAATCCGAAGTAAATTTAAAGTAAGGTTAATTAAATTAGATTAGATTAAATGTAATTTTTAATAACATTATATAATTTTAGAGGGATTGGGGGAGATTCTTATAGATTTGATGGGTTTTACTAGGATTTGTATGGATTTTTTAGTTGTTTCCAGGTTTTTGCTAAATATTTTCTCGAAATTTCGTTGTTAGTGTTTTATATCCTATTTGTCGCTAAACCCAATTTCCATAGAATTACTTATCACACCTTTGGTTAATTTAATGTTTTTTTAGGATATCTTCGTAGTTTTTAGGTCTTTATTTCTTAATTTAGAATATTTTTCTCTTTGCTAGGTTGCTATTCGATTTTTTATTAATAAAATACTAACACCTACATTCCTCATAATGCTTAAATTCTTTTCGCTTAACCTAATCTGGTTAATCCTAAACTCAACGGAATTAACCAAATAAATTCTGGCCAAACGCCCACCTGGGCAGCACAGTCGATAGTGCTTTGGCTTACCACGCAGCCGGTCGGGGTTCGAGTCCCCGGGGTGAGCACCAATTATTCACAATTAATCACAATTAAAATTCACAAAAATTCACACCTACGAAAACCACTCATCAAGAGATCTTCCACTCCTCAAATTCACACTCAGTCAACAATCGCAAATATGTGCGCAACCCACTACATACAACAACAACATCACATTAATAACATGTAAACATGTATACATTGGAAACAAATAAAAAATTGTAAATCCAGGCTGAAGGACCAGTATGGTCGATGGCCAGGTCTCAGGACCGAAAATACATTTTTTTTTCTGGCCAAACCTAACTTTATTTAGCAAACTAAATCTGGATTAGAAATAAAGTTAAATTAGCTTAACTTAAATCGGCTTTTCTCAAAGAAAAAGGTATTTAATAGTTGATTAAGCGAATTTTGCATTGATTACTTAGGCCTTCCTTAGGATTCTTATAGGTTTTTCTTCTTTTTCCTAGTTTTTTTTATTGAGTATGTAACTCTCCAATGCTATGGCCCGTTTTTCTCCTCTCTAAAACTATTTTCCTCACTATACTCTATGCTAACCTATTTTAACCTACCCTAACCAGATTAAACCTAACCTAACCTGACTTAACCTTACAAAGCCTGACCTAATACCACGTTATTTGACAAACTCAATCTACAATGTAAATGAATTAAGTTAAATTAAGTCAGTTAATAAGTACTTTGTCCTAAAATTAGGTTTTTGATAGATTATTAAATGTATTTCTGCAGATGACTTAGGGTTTCAAAAGGATTTTTTAGGATTGTCTAGGTTTTTCCTGGTTTTATATTTTTTTCCCGATTTTTAATTTTTATAGTACTATGAAGGGGAAAGGAAAATTGGTTCCTTTCCCCTAAACCCATTTACCTAACCGTAGCCACTCCAAGATTAGCAAATTTTCAGTTTAGGTAAACTCGATGGGCTCTCACATTGATTACGTATAGCGTGACTGGTTTTTTCCTTTTCCCCTGCCTCGGCATATCGCCCGGCACATGGAAAACCATCAACACCAACACCACCGTCACCGATCGAAAAACGTTTCGGGAAAAACTCCCGGCCACAAACCTCACATAGCCATTACGCGCCAGGCCATCTTGCCCGCTTTTCCGAAATAATAAGCGATCCTTTCGCACCCTCCAAAGCGCCAATCTTACCCTATTCACATTATTGCCACCCTTTCACCCTTTAACAATCAGCTTCTGCTATTTACTTTTATACGACTGCCGGTTTTTCTGTCGTACATCATCGTTTAACAAACCTCAATCCACTGTATTACATTCTCTACACTGCTTTTTTACTATACTTTGCTTCTTTTTATCATGTTGTAAAGGATATTCCGTTTAGCTATTATTTAAAACATTTAAAAACATAATAGTAGTGGGTGCATAGTAAATAAAATTACAAAAATTATTTCAATAGAATTATTTCAAAAGTAAAGATACGAAAAAAAAAACATATAAAAGCGTAGTTGAAGTGTATGATAACATCACATTATTTATTCATGTTTTTATTGAAGTCTTCATTAAGTATTCTAGGTGCTTGGCGGGCGTCTAAAATTGCCATACACGCTCGATGCCCGGCACCTCCACCCTATCCACTGCCGTTCCCCTGCATTTCGCTCTGAATTATTAAGCTTTAATTACTTTTACTAGTCACTCTTTAGGTGTCGAACAATAGTATTATTCACTTATACGTAAATATAGGGTGAATAATATACCAATATTCTCTTCGGCAAAATATTCACATATTCGTTTTTTGTATTTAGCAGATTTATTCAGGCTCGGTTCAGACGCGGCGTCATTTTGGAGTTTGTTGGAAAAGTTTTCTCCGTGCGACGACGACGGACGGAAAATCGCCTCGCGGATCGATAGAAAATAACCTGGAACAACTCGGAAATGTTACGAGCAAAGTTTCACGTGCCGACGAAACTCACTCATCTTCCTATGACACTTTTCCACCTAGTAAAAATTTGAAATTTTTTAGGAGCACAATTTTATGGCTATAGTTTATAAGGTATATTCGGTCTCAGAATAAATGAAATAAAATATCAGTGCTTTGGATATAAACAAATGAAAAATAAGCTAAATTTGTTTGTTTAAGGTTTTCGTCTCTATATTTCTCTGTAAATTTTTATTTCTATTATCCTAAAACCAGTTTTGAGTAGTCCTAAATACATTTTGCTCATAATATCCTAGCCTGGACATGTTTAACCTCATCTAACCTAAGCTAACCTAAGAAAACCTGTCCTATCACAACGAAATTTTACAAACCCAATTAAAATTGCATCTTGTATTAGTTAAATCAGGTCACGTTAAGTATGATTTTTCCTAAAATTAGGATTTTTGGGTTGGATTAGGTGAGATTCACATGTGTTATGGCGAGTATCTTCAGGATTTCTTAGGATTGTCCAGGCTTTTCCTGTTTGTTTTGTTATATTTCATTTTGACTTTACGTTCATATTGTATTTTAATACATTTTTCAGAATCTTAAACACATTCTCCTAATAATTCCCAAAATTATTTATTGCTTTCTTTCATGTCGAATTTGTATCCCAATTATATTTAACCTTTTCGTACCCTTAAATACATTTTCCTATATATTTTTTTCTCACTAAGCCTTGTTTAACCTCATCTAACCTAAGGAAACCGAGTCATTTGTGGTAAAATTTTATTTTTGGGATAAGATCAGGTGAGATAGATATGGGAACTGGCGAGTTTCCTTAGAATAATTTAGGATTATTCAAGTTCTTCTTGTTTTTTTTTTGCCATTTTCCTGCCGAATTTGTGTTTCTACTATACCAAAACTAATTTTTCGTATTCTTAAACTTATTTTCTTAACCTTTTCCTAGTTTAACATTGTTTAACCTGTGTTAACCTAAGAAAACCTGATCCGACACATTGAAATTTAATATGCCCAAAGAAAATTTTAACTTATATTAGTTAATTTCAGTCTTATTAGGTGTAAACTTCACTAAAATTAGTTTCTTTGATTGGATTAAGTAATATTCATGTAGTTTAATGTGACTTCCTTTGGGATTATTTAGGTTTTTCCTGTTCTTTGCAAGTTCGGCAAGTTCGAATTAAGACTTACAGCCTAAAATTAGGAAATTAGAAAATTCTATCCTAAGTTGTTTAAAACTGAAACGATGTATGCTACAAGTTTCCGTACACAACATAAAAATGATTTAATTTCTTGGTGGAGGCGCACGTGTCATCTAATTTTTACGATTTGCGCGGGCAATTTTAGGGATGGTAGATATTTCACATTTTTGCCACCGCATGTGTGAATTTTTTACGGGCGGCGGCGGTGTGTTTATATGAAACCTCTTTTCACCGATGTCGTGGAGTTGTCGGGAGTTTTGGTAGCTTCGGTGGAAGTGGTGGAAGCGGCGGTATCGTATGCTTTCCATCAAAATAAATGTTTCATCGTGTAAGTTATAAGCGTACATGATGAGATTTATTCAAAAGGACGAGATCCCGCGGGTGACATTCGGTGGGTTGGCGCACTTTTCTATCCGGGGTTATATTGCCCACACGGCTGCCGGCGCCTTCACCATCGCCGGGCTGAAACGAGCCTTTCGCTCGTTGCTGGTGGTGGTAGAGCCACCACCACCACTACCGCCTCCGACGACGAGCACGAGGACCCAGAGATTCCGGAGAGCTTTTCCAAAAATCTCCCGTGTTTCGGGGAGGATCTTACATTTTTTGTGTGTTACGCTGGAATGCGCAATGTGAGTTACTTATTTTGGTACATTTAGGTTAATATCTTTCTGGAGAAAATACACTCCTAGTTTCTCCTGATATTTTATTCCTAGTAAGTTATTCAAAATTGTAAAACAAAGACATATATTTAGGAAAGGAAGTATAATGCATTTTTAGAAAACAGGAAGGAGAAGAATTGAACCATGGAACATTGTAGGTCATAATTTTCTTTCGAGGTTTCGAGTTTTCTATGGAGTCAGATGATAATCAAGATAGATGATTTTCTATTAGTGAAAAAATAATACAGTTATTAAGTACATCACTTCACTTCACATAATATTTCAACAATTTGCGAATAAATAACTTAAGAAAGTCAATGGTTCGCTTCCTGGAGTAAAATGTTCAGTGCATGAGGAATTGTTAGTTGAAAATTTTCACATTTATTTCAAATTTTAAGATCGTAAACCTTCCCAGTTAAAATTAAGAAAAAAATCGAATTTGGACTTGAAGTCCCTGAACGCCTAGAATTGAACCATACCACCAAGGATGAGTCACAATTTCCTTCTAACAATAAGTATTAAGGAAAGTGGAAAACAGTAAAATCTTGTCAGGGAATCCAATCGTTGAAATATTTCACTCATAATTGTTTTTTTTTGAAGAAAACTCATTACAATCTACTAATATAAAATTAAGATCATAAGGCTTGCCCTACAAATATATGATAATCCCATACAGAATGACATGGTTCAATACCCTCTGAATGGTTCAATGCGTTTCCTACGACTCAAGTCACAAATTCGCTCCAAACTGCACATTAATCTACATCATTCTATCTCCCATCAAAATGACATAACCTAAAATAATCAAATTTCAACTAACCTACAAATTCCCACTAATTTAATCCAACTTAACTGAAACTAACTCAATTTTGAAACTTGGTCCAGCTCGCAACTACACTTAGCTAACAACATCAAAACTTGCTTAAACTCAACCGACTGAAATATAATTCACTTGAACCCCGAACCGAGGAAAATCTGTCAACAATATGTCCAAGACAGGCAGTCGACCAGCAGTCCTCAAGCCACGTCAAGTGCAAAAGGTCAGAGAACCTACACACACTCGTGATGCGAAAGAATAGAAAACGGCTCTGGTTTAATCGAAACCGAACGCATTGTGCGCCAACCAATGCGTTCGCCTTTCATTCCCTTCGATCGCAATCAAAATCAGTTGCGCTTCGTTTCTCTTTCTCGCACTTCGCCACTCACTTACGCGCCCTCTTTTTCTCGCTTTGCCCATCGAACAGCGACGACATTCCACTTCCTGCTTGAATTGCGTCCAATGTGCACACACTCATTCACATTTACTGCCGCCTACACACGACTAAAGATTTCTTTTACGTCTGCCCTCTGGCTTTGAGGACGCCCGAGAAAATTGTCCTTGAGGAAATACTTCCGGTGCTGCACAGAGAACGCTAGAATTACGTAGTTTTGCTCGTCCTGCCATGTGTACTGACATTCCTAACAACATTACGTCTGCGTTAAACTTGTGCGAATGTAACAAATCTTGCGCACAATCACAGACTTTCCCCTCGGCCGGAAATTTACTAGATTTATTTAATATCATCGTATGTATGGTAGAAAATATTGTAGGGCTGAAATCAATTTCAAGTTTCGTGTATTTTTTAGAGGTTTTTACTTCATATTTCCTACTTCAAAAAACAATATCTTAAACGATTATAACTTTGGATGTGTAAATATATTTGAAATTCTGATACATACTTGTAATGCAGAAATTTTATTGTTTTACATTGGGATAAAGTTTAAGTTTTTATGTTAAATGGTTCCAGAGTTATTCACACTAAAGTATAGGCGTCTCTTTAAAATGGTATTTGAACAACACAAAGTTAAGTTTGAACGGTTGAAACTTTTGTGGTGCAAATATGAATGAATTAGTTGTAAGTTCGTTCACTACGACATTTAAGTAGCTATAATTCGATGGTATGCTCGAGTTTCTGTCGTTAATACATCCAAAGTTACTCAAATATAAACATAGCTCCTTACTTACTCAAATTGGCAACAGTGAGTCTGAATTATTGAGTTTGATTGATTGTAACTTTTGTTGTGCTAATACGAAGGATATAGCAAGAAGGGTTTACTCTGTGAAATTTAAGAAGTTTTAATTTGATAGTAAGCTCAAGTCTCTGTTTTAAATATATCCGGAGTTATTCACACTTAATCATAGATATTTACTTAGAATCTTAATTTGACATCTCAACTTTCAAGACAAGTCAACTTTGAATGGTTATAAATTTTGGTTTGCTAAATTAGGGATAGAGATGATCAGGATTACTCTACGAAATTTAAGTAGCTTTAATTTGATGGCAAGCTCGACTATCTCTAATTAATAGATCCAAAGTTATTCAAACATACGCATGGTACTTTACTTAAAAACTCAAATTGACCACAAAGAGTCTAGTTTGAACGATTGTAACTTTTGTCCTGCTGGTACCAGGGATATAGCTGAAAGAGATTATTCTGCAAAATTTCAGTAGCTTTAAAATGATGCTAAGTTCAAGTTTCAGTCTTTAATATATCCACAGTTATTCGTACTTAAGTATAGGTTTTTACTTAGAATCTCATCTTAACATCACAAAGAATCACATTTTGATAACACAGAGTCATGTTTGAATTCTTGTAACTTTGTTGTGCTAATATGAGGGATATGGTTAGAAGATCTTCTTCTGCAAAAATTAAGTAGCTTTGGTTTGATGGAAATTTCAACTTTCTGTCTTTAATATATCAAGAGTTATTCATACTTAAATATAGGTTATTACTTAAAATGTCGCCTTGACAACACGGAGTCGAGTTTTAACGGTTGTAACTTTTGCTTTAACTATATTTATTTAATATTTGGAAGACAATTTTATGCAAAATGTATGTAGCTTTAATTTGTCGCAAATCACAAGTTTCTCTCTTAAATATAACCTAAGTTATTCAAAGTTAAGTATAGTTAAGTTAAGTCTTTACATAAAAACTTATTTTGACAACACAGAATTTATGTTTCAATGCCACGTACCTTTTGAGATACATATATGCATAAAGTCGTTGGAAGCTCGTATTATGCTGAATTTAAGCAGCTTTAATTTGATTGAAAGCTGAAGTTTTTATCTTAAATATATCCTAAATTAATCAAACATAAGTATAGGTTTTTAGTTACAATCTCATTTTCACAACTCAGAGTTGAGAGAGGGAGAACAAGTTTGAATGGTTGTAACTTCTCTTGTGATAATATCAAAGAGATAGCTGGAAGCACAAATTCTTCGAAATTTAAGTAGCTTTAATTTGATCTTACGCTCAGTTGCTGTCCTAAGCAGTTCCATCGGAATTTATCATTATTTAAAAAAATAAAGAAAAAGGACAAAGTCTAACCAAAATGAGCCTCTGTTATTTAAATGGCAGAAAGAAAAGACTTCAAAATATGCTTTGATATCTCAAAAATTAGTATTATCAATATTTTTTTATAATTTCAGCAATCCCAGCTCCAATACATTCAAATATAATGATCCGGAATGAAGTATAGATGATTATTAATGTAGTTTTGAAAGTACAATACATTTTCGTTCACAAATAATGGAAACTTTCTTGGGTATGACCAACAATGAATAGATATTACACAAAATTAATAACGACCCTACATGGTTATGGTTAATTACACCACCTTGACGCAAACAAATCCAATTTGTTCAACTATTTTATCGTCGCGCTGGATCATTACGCCCGTTGACCTGGAAGGGATGGCTTAATGGGCAGCTTTATAATTTACTAGCTGACCGAAGTCATTAAGTCATTAAAGTTGGCGGAGGCGCAGGGACCATGCGAAATATTAATGCATAAAATTCGCGAGGGTTAATATTTCCAAGGCGTGTTCGGATATATTACGATATCAAACGAGTTCTACCTACGATAGTATAAATAAAGTTGTTCCAGATACCCTTATTGTTTATGAATCATTTACTTTGAAAAATACGTAACTTGAAAAACGTTTTTCTTCATCATCTTTGACAAATTTGTTTATAAGGTTGTAAAACCTTAGATTACTTTTAAAAATGACATTTTTAGGTTTTACAAGTAACGGAGATGAAGATAAACTAATTTTTAACAAAGATATGACGTAATAAAGATATAAGAACATGATAATCAAAAACTTTTGTACAAATTGAAACAGAAACGTAACAATGTTATTCAAAAACTTGGAATAATTTAATAAAATATAACTTTTCTTGCACATGTAGTACGATACCAGAAATAATTTGTAGAAAACTTTTGCACCGCGACAATTCCTGTGGAAGAAAAGGTGGAATAAAACATAACCGACATTAACTATTAACACGAAAAGTTTCGTATGCGTCGGGTGTGTCTTATTTGTGATTCCACCCATACAGCATATCCTTGGAACGGCGTGCAGGAGCGTTGCAAGCGTACTTTTACAAGTTATGACTTTTGTACCACCGCAAGACTGTCTCAGTTAACTATAAAAGTTAATACTAGTTGGCCATAGTTGTTCGCAATGAGTATATCTCCCACTGGAGTTGGTATAACTCGACGTGTTTGTGTTTTAATTATTATTTATGACGTTTGTGTGGCTCCGCTGTCGAGTTTATAGTTGTAGTTTGGCCCTGCTGGTGGATGCGCCGGGTTGAAACTTATAAATTGTGTTATTAACTATTAAAATACAGAAAAATCACATGATATGGAACTAAATTATAGTGTAGTATGTATTATCAAACTTGTATTGTTTCAATTTGTCTTTAAGTAATTTAATTACACTTGATATTCGGTTCAACAACAATGAGTTTTGACGGTTGTATCGTTGGTGTGGTATATATTTATGGATCATTTATAACAATTTATAATATATAATTAAAGCAGCTTTCATTTCTTGATAATCTAATGTTATTATCATATATAGTTATAGAGATATTCACCGATATGTACAGAAAAGTAAAAAAAGAAAATCTTCCTTAATAATACAAAGTTAAACTTAGACCGTTCTAACTTTTGTGCTTTTAAAGTTAACAACATAATTATAAATTTTTATTATATATAATTAAGGTTCCTTTAATTTAAGGTAACGTTCAAGTCGCTATCATAAACAGTACCTGAGATATTTTAACTTAAGTGTAAGTTTTTCAGAACATATCTGAAGATAAACGAAAGACAGTTTAGACGGTTGCTGTTCTTGTGGTGTAAATATTTATAAAGCTGTTGGAACACAGAATTCAGCTAATTTTAAGTAGCTTTATTTAGGTGTAAGGATCTAGTTTCGGTCTTAAGTATATCCTGAGTTATACAAACTTTAGTTTAGGTTTTTACTGACAAACACATTTTGACAACACAGAGTCAAGTTTGAACAGTCTTATCTTTTGATGTGTAAATATTTATGGAATAGCTGTAAGTTCGTTATCTGCAAAAATTAAGCAACTTTAATTTGCTAGAATGCTCAAATTCCTGTCTTAAAAATATCCAGAAATATAAAAACTTAAGTATAGGTACTTAGAATCTTATTTTGTAAGCGCAGAGTCAAGTTTGGACAGTTCTAACCTTTGTTATGCTAATATTAATGACATCGTTGGAAAGACATGTTTTGTCAAATTTATGTAGCTTTACTTTGATGCGCATCCCAAGTTTCTATCCTTGTTAGTTCCGGAGATAATTGTACGTAAATATAAAGTCGCAAAAAGCAGATGCTCTGGTCAAAATTTTATTTAAATGTTATTTAAAATTAGTTAAAGTTATTTAAATGAAAAGAAGAAAAATCAAAAAAATGATACCAACTAATATTTGTGATAAAGCAAAAACTTTATGATTAAAAACATTGAAAATTCCAAGAAAAATGTGATAAAAATAAAATTATTTCGCAAAACTTTACTTTTCTCCCTTTTGGTGGATGCGCCGATTCAAAACAAATAAATTACCCCATTAACTATTAAAATCTAAAAAAAATCACAGTGAAATATTCCCATATTAAATGTTGACATGCTCAAATAAAAACGACGGTACACCCGCATATAAAGGATAGGTGGAAAATCATCGTGAAAAGTGAACTCGCGTGTTCACGTCATTTCTGATTTGAGACTTGATAGCTACATAAATTCTTGGTTTATTATTCTATCGTCCCGTTCGTAATTAATTATACGTCGCATTGTTGTTGTGTAGTAAATTTTGTAATAAAAAGGGCGGAATATTTGAGTAGCATGCATTGCCAGCTTCTATTTATGCGTGTCATTAATTAATAAACAATTTAGTTCGGCGTTCGGTGTTCGGCGCCAGATGTGTTTCGTAGTTGTACATCTACAATCGGGGCGCATTATACGCGAGCATTTTCCGCCGCGTAATGCACTTTCCCGAATAGTGCACATGGCTTATTGTGGCCGAACATGGTGCATACAAATTTCGGAATTTGTTGTCTGACGGCGACTATTTCAGTGGTCAGGCGTAGTTTACTGCTGAAAATATGGGCAAACATGAACGAAAAACATGCGCTGAAATTCGAAATTTAGTGGCTTTTTCAAAATGTGAAGTCATTTTTCCCTAAGTTTTTTCATAGGTTTTATAGTGACATTGCTTGGTATGAATGCATAATTTTTTTTCTAAAGAATCTTATCTGTTTATAACGTATTTTATAAAGTCAATTTTAATGTTTTTAATTTGATGTATAAGTCAATATTTTATCTGTCATAGTTCTAAAGTTATTCAAGTTTAAAGAAGAGAAAGCAAAAATTGGCAGATGTTCTACGCAAAATTTATTCCATGTTATTTAAATGGTCAAAATTAAAAGTCGAAAGTAGATGAAAAAACATGTTTTTCTGATGTTGGACTGTTGTTTAATTTTGTTTCAAAAATAGTTATACAACTTTTCACTAAAAACATTGAATTCTCTATATTGAAGTTCAATAACATTGGTTATGTTCCAGATAGGATAATCACAAAAATTGCAGTTTATACAAGATTTATCTGGCTTTCATACGGTGTCAAAAGTACCTTTCTATCTTTAGTACTTCCTGAGATATTTGACATTGAATGAGGAAAAGCAAAAGGGAGATGCTTTAATCAAACTGACTATTAAATATGGAAATAATTTACTTGAACCTCAATTACTTTGGAAATATTCATAGTAATTAAATTGTAATAATGCTGTTTAATACAAAATTAACCTGGCTTTCATTTGATGGAACGATCAAGTTTTATCTTTAGTAGTTCCTGAGATATTTAACTTTAATTGAAAAAAGCAAAAGAAGGCAGATGCTCTAACCAAAACTAGTCAAAAAAAGCCACAAAACTAAACGTTTCATGATTTATAATACCTAATAATTATAGTAAAATGTAATAAAAAAGTAAAAATAAAATGTCATATAAAATATATAATTACACATCATCAAAGTTACATAACTTAATCAACACTGCGAAAGCAAGACAAAATATGATATTTCCAAGGATAAGAATATGAAACTCTACACTGCACAAGCGCGTCTTGTTTATACCCAAGGTGATAATAAATAAGGACAAGTTTAACAATAAATAGCAGCAACGTTGTATATCCTCCAGCGCAAGGGATAACAAGGGTAAAACCAGGCGGGAGGATGTGCCTGACAGTTTTTCGAAAGTTTTTCCCTGCGGTTATTTGTGTTGTGCGACGAGCCGTTGCCGCAAAAATTGCCAACGCAAATCTGCGTAAAAGATCATCCGTTGTTTGCACCCACGAGGACGCGATAAGAATTTTTAATGACGAAATTTGCGAATAAATTTCACAAATCTCCGTTCGAATGCAATCATTATCCCCGCGAGGGCGAACTTTTCATATTTTCTTGGCATTAGAAGTTTTTTTTTCAGCGTTTGTTTTTTCTGGCAACGCTCCTGCCAGAATTTCTAACATCAAATTGATTTATTCCCTATTTGGAACGTGTGCCAAGGGTTGGAAAATTTCTAGTTTTCAGGGGGAAATTTGACTTTGAAGTTGTTGTAAATTTTTAGACGTGCGTGTCGTTAATTGCTCGAGAAATATCCTTATCCTAGTGAGGAGTATGATATTAATTTGCATATTAATAAGCTAATAAACCAGCGTCTTTTGTGTTGGGTTGTGGTTTGTTGTACATTGGTATTTCAATAAATATTGAGGTTGGTAATTACTCAGTGACAAGAATCTCGCATCGTAAATTTCTCTCCGCTCGTTCGTGACTGTTTTTATTAAATGTGGTATAAGAGGTTATTTCTCACGAGGGGATTGAAACATGATCATAAAATGTTTTCTAGATTGTGGATTTTAAAGGATTTTATTATTTTAGCAAGTTTTATTAAGCAAAAATACATTTGTGGAATAGCGAATTTTCTTTAATCCCATTTAAATGTATAGAAATTCTGAGATATTTTCCTGAAAGACTATGAAACTATGAAAGACTACAGGTAATGCGCAATTTAGATAGCTTTAATTTGATATGGAAAGCTAGTTTCTGTCTTTACTAGTTTAAAAGTTATTCGAGTATAAATGAGAAAAAACAATAACAAAGCCAGAGAAATTTTTATTTAACTGTTTTTAATTGTGGTTCTGATAACAATGAGAAAACATAAATTAATGTTCCATATGCAAAATTAACTGGCAAAAATAACAAAAATAACTGGCTTTAATTTGTTGTACTGACACAAATTATATCTTTATTAGTTTCGAAGTAATTTGAGATTCAATGAAGAAAAGCAGGAAGAAGGCAGATACTCTAACTAAAATGATCCCATGTAATTCAAATAGCAAAAATGAAAATTATTAAAATAGCATAAAATAGAGATAACATCATGTTTCACTTTATAAAATAAATGTTTTAATGCTTTCAAATATTAATTTATAATTTTTTCTCTCCCACCAGGGATATTTTAATTTAATTGTTTATATCTGTGCTTCTGTTGATAATGAGAAAATATAAATAAAAGTGGCTTATACGAAATTTAACTGGCTTTAATTTGATGAATTCATACAATTTCTATCTTTATTGGTTTCTATGTTATGTGGTATTAAATGAAGAAAAGCAGAAAAAAGGCAGATGCTGCAATTCATGCTATTTCCTGTTTTTCAAAGAAATATTTAAATGTTTATAACTGGTTGTGATTATAGTGATAAAACGAAAATTACCGAAAACTGTATAAAATTTAACTGTCTTTAATTTGGTGTACTATACATATTTATATCTTTATTAGTTAGCAAGTTATTTCAGTTTGAATGAGGAAAAGGAAAAGAAAGCATATGCTCTAACCAAAATAACCCTAATAACAAAATAACAATAATAATAAAATTAAATATAACACCAGATAAAGATTTCTTTACAAAATTCCTCGTAATTCACAATAAATATCTGAAATAAAGCATAAAGTGTGCCCTGTCAATAGGAATAAATATTTAATGCACGCTTTATATATTTAAAAACCTGATAATCTCTATTATTAAGAAAATATTTCAATAATTATGATTAAAACTACAAAACTCGTAGTTTTTTCAATAGCAAAAATCATATTAAAATCTCTTCACCATGCAAAAAACCGCTTTTCAGCTTTCCACTCAAATATCCCTCCAACCCTATGAAAAAAGAACCAGCATCTGTAAGCTGGAAAAATTGAAATTCCTGTTTGTTGTTGCCGCTCGCGCGCCGACGCAAATAACGGAAATGAAGCGTAGCTATTCCTTTGCAAATTCCTTCGCCCATTCACCAATTCCGCGCATTCCGTCGCACGCCTTAAAAATCTAAATAAAAATCACCCCCCAGCCCCGATATAATCAAATACGATTATGACATTTTTATTATACCCTACGTCGCTTTAATTTCCTCTCGACGCGTAATTTTCTATTATTTTCATAACCATGCGATATTTTCATACACACATTTTCCTACACATATTTTCCACGCATATTTTCCTAAAAACGAGCGCATTGCTGAAATCTACTGGTGCGTGTCCGTGATTCTGATTTTCATCTATTTAGTGTCGAATTCCGGTAGGCGGAAAACGCGAAAATATTTACGTTGCGTGTGTGTGTGCGCCTCCTGCCTTCAATTGAAGTATGGAGGTGGGTGCCTAAGGCGCCAAGTGTGCCTTCAGCATGCCTCCTCGTCCCAGAACAAATGATTGTATCACGTGTGGTTTCCTTTCGCATTCGGTTTTCCACGCTTTTCTTTTTCCTGCGTCTCTTTTTCTGTGCTCGTTTGGGGCAAAACCCTCAAAGCGAATTTTTCCGTTAGATTACACCCAACAAATCCGATTTTCCTTTTTGATAACGATTTAAATCTCGTCAAATATATGTATATCAAATGATACTAACAATTGTTTTTGATTTTCAGGTAAATAAAGCTGCTTTTAAATATTGACGTTTTAATTGTAAGTAATTTTAAAGTTTTTTAAAAGTAGGGTTACCAAATAACAATCGCATGGCTACCAAATTGCATTGAAAATTTATTGTTTAAAAAAATCATCTGTATAATAATTAAATCATTAGGAAAATTTTAAAAAATCAGGTTTACCAAACGTTTTTCAAATATATTGGTAACTTTACTTTGAAGTATTGCAAACATGTAAATCGAGACGCATGCGTTTGAGGCCAGTAACCGGAAACAGCCAATATATTCGCGTTGAGAGGTGCATGATGGCATTGCCTTTCTGTTCCGTTTTGGACATGTGATAACGTTGATAATTGCAGACGGAGTGTTCGTGCTCGCGCCGGCGAAGGCGCAATGAAACGGGCAATTACGCCGCCGCCGCTCTTTCTACAACAATTCCATTATGCATCCGCGCATTTGCTTACATCCGACGAGCATTATTCGCGCGAGTTGTCCGCCAGTTGTTCGAATGCGGGCCCAGCCGGGGCCGTGCAAACGTCGACAAACACGGGTTATGATTGCAAGCGCAAGTCATTTGCGCGAGTCTGTATGCGTGTCCCATGTACGTTTTGCGCTCTAATTCGACAGGCACCGACATTGATAACGACACGATACAGGTAATTATGTGTTTAACAAATCATGAAATTGCGACGTTTAGTCATTATTTCACATTTCACATTTTCACATTTTCTATTTCGATTATTGCATATTTAGAGTTTACTCGTTTATAAGTAGGGTTAGATTGATACTGGTGGAATAGGAGTAATGGAAGATTATGAAGAATTTCTGAAGCTATCTAATGTTAAAGGAGAAAAATCAAAAGAAAGCAGATTCTCTAACCAAAATGATCTCATGTAATTTAAATGGGGAAAAACAAAAATCGAAAAATAGACTTAAAACCTAGTATTTATGATGCTTGAAACTGTTTAAAGACTGTATAAATAGATTTAAAATATTTCGTCAACTTTTCACTTAAAAGTAGAAACGTTCATTTTGTACTTTAATAACTTTGGTGATGTTCCTGAAAATTAAATCGTTTTAATTGTAGTTTATACAAAATTTATATAGCTTTCATTTGGTGTAAGGATCAAGTTTCTACCTTTAGTGGTTCCTGAGATATTTAACATTATTTGAGGAAAAGCTAAAAAAATCTGATGCTCTAATCATGAAAATGGGATCTAATAAATTCTAAAAATGAGCATAAAAACTACGTTTTTGACGATTTGTTATATATTTTCATAACTAAATCAAATGCACTAAAGTATGACAACCCTGAAAAGGTTTTAGTAATCTTCCCCTGCAATAGTAAGCCCGTCTGAATATCTAAAAACAGCAAAATAGAGGTAAAACATATTTCTATGACTATTTAAAAACGGAATAAAACGAAATGCAAAAAATCCCCAACTTTTCAGTTAAATAATCGAATAAAATTATTTTTAACCTTAATAACTTTGGTAATGTTCATATAAATTAAATTATAATGACGCCAGTATATCCATAATTTAATTAACTTTCATTCTACGCAAAGATGAATGTTCGAACTACAATTGTTCCAAAGATATTCAGCTTATAATGAGACAAATCAAAAAGTCGTGTTTTCTTACTAAAGTTAGACCATATTATTTAAACAGAAAAATGTATTAAGTAAAAAATATGAGTAAACTCGATTTATTGTGAACTTTCAAACGGATTAATGAGTATAAATAATTTACAAATTAATTTTTAAAAAATCCGCAACTTTTCACGTAGAAAATTGAAATATTTATTTTAAAAGTTATTTATTTAAAATAACGTGGGTTATGTTTACTTGGCTGAAATAAGAGAGCACATAATGCATGAAGAATTTAACTGTCTTTAATTCGTTGCCAAAGTAAAGATTCTGGCGTTATCCGTTTAAAAGTTATGGTAAGTTAAATGAGAAAAAAGCAAAAGAAAGCAGATGATCTAACTAAAAGGATCCCATATTTATATATTTATTACACATTTATATATTTAAACGGGAAAAATGAAAAACTACAAAATTAATGAAAAACCGAATTTTTATGATATGTTAAACTGTTTATTGATATAAGTTGCATACAGTTTCAGTAATATTATAAGCTTTAAACAAAATTATCAGTTACCACATTTGAAAATTGAGCATATTTACTTTAAACCTTCAAAACTTTGGTGATGTTTACTCTGGAAAAATAAAATAAAAGCATTCAGTGTATTGAAAATTTATCTGGCTTTAATTTGGTATCAGGATAATGTTTCTATCTTTATTCGTTTGGTAGTTATGATTAGTTAAATAAGAAAAATCAAGTTTATATACTATTTAACTAGATTTAATATGATACAAAGTCCAAAGGTCTATCATAATTGGATTGAGGGTTTTTAAGCTTTCAATGTGAAGAAACGTTAATTTTGTTTGAAAAGCTTGAGAAATTTTAATTTAAATAGAAATAACTTTAGTTAGCATATCAGTTACCACATCAGAAAATTGAACATATTTACTTTAAACCTTCAAAACTTTGGTGATGTTTACTCTGCAAAAATAAAAAAAGCATTCAGTGTATTAAAAATTTACCTGGCTTTAATTTGGTATCAAGATACTGTTTCTATCTTTATTCGTTTGGCAGTTATGATTAGTTAAATAAGAAAAATCAAGTTTATATACTATTTAACTAGATTTAATATGATACAAAGACCAAAGGTCTATCACAATTGGATTGAGGGTTTTTAAGCTTTCAATGTAAAGAAAAGTTAATTTTGTTTGAGAGGCTTGAGAAATTTTAATTTAAACGTAAATAACTTTGGTTAGCTACATAAAGAGTTATCCAGAATTTATCTAGTTTTCATTTGGTGAAATGATTAAGTTTGTATAAAGAAGCACACAAAGTATGAAAAATGCAATTGGCCTTAATTTG
The DNA here is from genome assembly GCA_027575185.1 of Mimaenictus wilsoni. Taxonomy (NCBI): domain Eukaryota; kingdom Metazoa; phylum Arthropoda; class Insecta; order Coleoptera; family Staphylinidae; genus Mimaenictus; species Mimaenictus wilsoni. Next base: position 23,554 of record JAODAC010024894.1, read on the forward strand.
GTGTCAAGATAAAATTTCTACCTTTATTCGTTTGGGAGTTATGATCAGTTAAATAAGAAAAATCTAGACAAGGTAGCTTCTCTAACCAAAACTACCCGATGTTATTTAAATGGTGACCAATAAAATCTAAATAAGAGCCTATAAAATAAGTTTGTGATGATTTCCAACACATTCTGGTAACTAAATTAAGTGAACAAAAATATGTTCTCCTCAAAAACACGTTAGTAATCTTCCCCTACGATAAAACAACCCTTCTGAATGTGTAAAGATGTGTAAACCTATTCTTCCATTCGGCTATTCTTCTGCCGACTTTTTCACAATTTCCAGTTCCAGTCCGTTTAAATCCTCGCAAACACCGCGTCCCGTTCAATGAATGTGTTCATCCGTGGATGCAAATAAACAAAGGGCGACACGGGTCTCGTTCGCATTGTGTACAGGCAAGGACAGAATTCGCAAAGCGGGCGTCCAATGTCCGTGTGAAATCTTCCGTGCGAGAATCTCTACAGTCGAACGCGATGCAACAAACATTCCCAGCCAGCCTCTGCCAGCGCAGGAATGGGTGGGTGTGATACAATGGCTATCATTTGCAATTTCGTAATGCGCCGCCAAGATTCGCCGGCGTTTTGCAAATCCGCCCTGACACGATTTAATCCGAATTAAAAAGGGTTTGTGCTTAAAAATAAAGCGGCACCGACATATATACGCGTTCGTACAATGCGGATTTTCTCACCGTTCGCCTCGTTCAAACGCGGACAGCTGAGAAGCATTTGAACGAGGCAAATTCGCGCTAGTAAAAAGGTGCGGTGGGAAAACTGTGGAATGACAATTGTGCGAGCGTCGTGCTTCAAACGAGAGATAGTTGTAATTATTGAGAGAACGGGTGGAGAGGAGACATGCTGAGCTAGTTTCAGTTAAAGTTACGTGTAAATGCGCGCTAATGGAAGTCAGTCAAGTGGAATAACGATGGGTGATGGCGATTAACTCGGACGAATTCATTTAGAGACGGAAATGTTTTGTGCTGATGTCGAAGGAGCGGCTTGGCATGACCAAAGAGGAAATCATTCTTATTGGAGGTTATTTTAACTATGTTTTTGGAGAGTATTACGTTAAGTAAATAAACATAATTGAAAAATTGTGCGGAAACCGGGTACTAAAAGGTAATTAGGTACAATTAGCAGTTAAATGCTCTATATCATAGGATAGGTTACCATTGGTAAAATTAATGGAACATCGGTTTATATACAATTTAACTAGGTGTTATATCATACAACGACCAAAGGTTTCTCACAATTTTATTGTAAGTTATTAAACTTTAAAAGTGAAGAAACATCCATTTTCCACTAAAGCTTTGGAAATTTTTTTTAAATTTAAACGTAAATAACTTTGGTAAGCTACATCACCATGCAGCCGCAAAGATTTATCTTATCCAGATTTTATCTAGTTTTTATTCGGTGAAATGGTTAAGTTTGTATCTTTTGTAGTTTCTGAGATATTTAAAATTAATTGAGGAAAATCAAAAAAGGCAGATGCATGCAGAAGATGCATGCATGCAAGTAACACATGTTGTTTAAATGGAAAAAATAAAAAAAGTACTAAATACAAGTAATAACGAGTTTATATGACGTTTGAAATAGTTTAATGGCTGTATAAATAGTTTTAAAAATAACTCATCCATTTTTCACAGAATAATAGAAATATCCAAATTGAACGTCAATAACTTTGGTTCTGTTCACGATAATTAAAATGATAGTATTGCAGTTTATACATGACTAACATGACTTTCAACTAGTAGAAAGATCAAGTTTCTATCTTTTATAGTTCATTAGATATTTAACTTTTAATGAAAAAAAGCAAAAGTAAAAAATTTAACCTACTTCATTAAATGGGGAAACTTTTAACTGAAAAATAGAAATATCTACTTTGAACGCCAATAATTTCGGTTATATATATATGATTAATAAACCGTAATTCCAATGGTTTATTTAAAATTAATTAAAATTAATTTATTTAAAATTAATGTGGCTTTCATTTGATGTAAAGATTAAGTTTCTATGTTTATTAGTGTGTGAGATATTTACCATTAAAGAAGGAAAAGCAAGAAAATCCTAGGAGATATTGAAACGAGTTTTTGTAATATTTAATGGCATCGTAAAAAGGATAGAGGCAAATTATGTTCCTTGGTCAAATGTTTCGAAGCCGAACGTTATCAAAGTGGTTAAACTAAAGAAATGTCTAAATTGTAAAAAGTTTAAAAGAAGGCTAAGCATTTGCACTCAATGCCATTCTCACTGGCAACATTGTTTTTGCTTTATAAACGAATTAATTCCCGACTCAACTGAGACATTATTCAAAACTAAGAGTGGATTCCAAGTAATAGCACCAAAGAGGTCCACGAAAGCGTTTTATAACCAAGATGAACATGCAACAACGGCAAGTATCGGTGACAAATGCGCGTAATACCGCAGTTGACGAGAAATACGAGCTTACAGCCTCCAACCCGGCCTGCTGTTAGAGCTTCCGCTGCGTCGCAGTCCGGGTTCGGCGGTCCTTTGAGTCCTTTTTGGTAAATGCGCTCATATTACGCTGACGGCATAACAGCCTCTCCGCACTCCATACATATGAATGCCGCCTCCAGCAGCCTCGAACCAACTCCGACCACCTTCAGCTTCCAAACCCCCAGCCACCATCTCCAACCATCGCCCGTTCGCCCAGCGTCGTAGTCCTAGTTGCACAAAACGAGAAGTTGAGAGCTTAGTGCAGGGATTAAGCCCTTGTATACGAAACGCTCGCGTCTCCCGGACGTCATGGGCGACTTTTGTCTACGACACCGACGCCAATGCACATAATTGGCCGGCACTCTGGTGTGGTTATAGTTAGTTCTATGAGCGTAGACTACACAATGGTCGAACGGCGGTGGAGATTAGCTATACTTTCGACGGGTCTTCTACCCATGCCTAAGGCGTCGTGGGTTGGCGTCGATTTTGGGGCCGACCACGGTCTCGAGCGAAGATCACCGCCATGGTTTTGTGTTTAATTATCGGAATTGTCGCCGTATCGTCACGAGGATCGTCGGGATTTTCAGTTTACAGACCCGAAGCATGGAATTTTCAATGGGATTAACGAAAGGCGATGTCTTTTATTAGCTGTGGTGAGAGTAACAGACTTCATCGGAGATTCAGCCTATAGGTTTTCTTGTACCCTAACTATTAGTTTGCTAGGGGAAGGAGGGCATTAGCTTATTAAAGGTTTGCCTAAAGCGCGGTTGCCGGTAGTAAGATTTGTTTAAACATTCAAATAAAGTTCCTTTGTTCTGACTAGGAATAGACTCAGAATTCTTTAAATCCTCACAACTCTTTTTGCTTGTACTCAAAGGTCCGAGCTAAATTTCTTCTGTGTCTCCAAACCTAGAAAATTCAAATATTGTGTTGCAACATACAAAAATGTAAACTCTTCAAGTGTCCCTTATGATATTTATCACGGCAGGCGATATTTATAGCGAGTATAATACGCTCGGTCCGATTACGGTGTTTAAACGCAGAAAGGTTACACAACAGGTGTACCACTTATGTATGGATGACGCCCTTTGCAGCATTCGTCCCATGAGAAAAAGCAGATTCATGTAGCGAAGTAAACACACCTGGTCCGATCAAGGTAGTTAAACGTCTCCCGGACGTCATGGGCGACTTTTGTCTACGACACCGATGCCAATGCACATAATTGGCCGGCACTCTGGTGTGGTTATAGTTAGTTCTATGAGCGTAGACTACACAATGGTCGAAC